>JNEM01013502.1:0-16215 GCA_000697335.1 Conidiobolus incongruus B7586
TAATTTTAATTCTAAAAATTCTTATATTTGAAATATAAAGTAATATTATAATCAAAAAATAAATTAAAATATTACTAAATTATTTAAATAAAAAATCTTTAGAAAGGTGATAAATATTACAGTCAAGTATATTTTATTAGTAAATTTCGAGATATTATTAATTAAAACAATAAAGTTATTTTTTCTTTATTAAATTATAGTTAATCTTATATTAGCAATTTATATTTTTTGATTACTGATAAATAACACCTAGTTTTGATAAGACAAATAGTTTTTATATTATTAAAACTTAACTATTATTATAATCAAAATCAAATATATTATAAATAGCCTTTTTGTTTAAAAATGTTTTTTTAATCAAAATATCCGATATCATTATTAAATATATAATCTACTAAAAAACAAATTAAGATTAATCGGATAATGTATGATTGGTTATTACCACCTCTACTTAAGTTGAAAAAGAATTAAATGATTTTGTTTAGAAATCTATTTTTTTATATATTAACCTGAATTATACTTTGTGTGATAATAAAAACTAAGAGATTATTTGGGTTTACCAATAGGCTAAACCTGTGGTTCACTTATAAAGCATTAATATTTACCTATATAACATGTCTTTTTAAAAATATAGGTGAACATTATAATATGTTACCTGAGCTGAATAAAGAGGCACTATTTATAGGGTTCAACAATAAATTACTATTTTTAATTAATTATTTTAAACTATAATAGATATACTATTATAAAAATTTATTCAAACTCCAATAATTTTGAATATTTTTAAAAACCTAAAATTTAATTTAATATTTTTTAATATATAAGTTATTTAATAAAATAACCTAATTGAAATAAAAATAATAGAATATGATATATTTATAAAGAATTATAAAATGATTTTGGAATGAGGGATTAATTCCATAATGTCATAATCTGAAATATACTTAATATACGATCCACTAGATTTAAATAAAAAAATAATATTAAATTTATAAAAATTTTGAAATGCTATTAAATAATAGTATATCAATAACAAGTAATAACCATATAATAATGATTTTGTAAATTAATATTAAAAAATTAAAAGAATATTTAAATTTAAAATATTCATATAAAATTAACTATATATAACTATGAATAAAAATAAAAACAAGAAGAAATTGAACCCAAATGGTAAATGCAATGAGTTTTCTAGGTACATACCTTAAACACTTAGCTATCTCTTATTAGTAGTTATTTCAAACTAAAAATAATTGATTATTAGTGTACCTTAATTTTATATGTAAGTTTATCAAATCAAATAAAATACTTTCAAATTTACAACTATAAACATCAATCACTAACACATGCAATAAATATTAGTTTAATAAAGCATTCCTAATAATTCCAAAACTCAAATAACTAAGATCTAATAAATAGATTAAGTATCTTATTCTATTTTTATATCCTCGTATTCAATCTTAACTTCAGAATCTCCAGATTTTTTAGTTCCTTGGATTTTTGTCCGCTTAGTAGTAACTTGTTTAGATGGACAATAATTTTGTACAGGACATTGACTGCATTTGGGTCTTTGAGCATGACAGATGGTTTGACCAAATCCAACTAGCATTGCGTTGATCTCTTTCCAATATGGTTTGGGTAACCAACTCTCCAACATCTATAAAAAATAAGTTAATAAAATTAGAATGTAAATAATACTATGAAGTATTACACTCCTGGTTTGCTCAGGTGTCTTTGTTTTGACCCATTTCAACCTGTTACAAATACGATCTACATGGACGTCAACACCAATACCTATATTTCTAAATTAAAAAGTTCATTAGTTGATTATGTTATAAAAAATCAATAATAAATTGATTACTCATTCCAAGCATGTTGTAGTACTAAATAAGCCTATATTAAATAATAAAAATTAAATTTACATATATAATATAATGAATTCGTCATTACCATTTTAGGACCAACACCAGGTAATTTTAATAAACCATCTAAGTCACTTGGAATATCCCCATTATATTCGTTTAGGCATATTTGTATAGATCTTTGAATAAATCTATAAAAAAATATATATTTAATATGAATTAAATAAAACGTAAATAATTAAAATTACTTTAATTTCTGAGCATGAAATCCTACTTTTCTGATACATTGATGCAAAGTATCACTTGGTAACTGAGCCACATTATTAATATTGAAGGGACCGTTAATTGCTGCTTTAATGTTGGACATAGCTTCATAAGTAACTTCGTCTTTAGTTCTAGATGATAGTATGAGTGAGAGAAGGACATGGAAGCGGTAATCCTGAAAATTTTGGTTAATAATTTTGAATTGAAAAGACTTTTATAGTGATACCTTTCCCTGTATCTCTTTATTATCAGTTTCAGCGCATCCCATAGTATCAACAGGAGCTTCGTTATTTTGACGATAGTATTTTATAATTTTGTATACTGTCTCCCAATTAGCTGGAGGTATTCTTTCTATCAAAAAAGTTCAAAACGCGACAATTTAAGATAAAACTATATAATTACTATATTGGATATTGTTTTCATCCACTTTAGTTTCAATATCTTCTTCAACCTTGACTCTTTTCTTAGAAGTTTTGACAGGTCTTTTAGGAGATTCATCAATATCAATACTTTCATTTTCATATTGAGTAAAATTTCTTATTCTTAAATTATACGGTGTATGACTCATGATATAAGTAATATGTTTGAAGTAATTAAATCGAAAATAAATTATTGGAATTTTGAATTTATATTATTAAATCAAATTTTATAAATGAAAATTTAAATTTTAATAAATTATTATGATGACTCATACTTAAGGTGAATATTATTATAATTGAAATTATGGGTATTTAAGATCTTATCAATTATAATTATATAATTTACATAATATTTGATGATTAACAAATTTTAATCAAAGTTGATTCAATAATGATTTTGTTTTATTTAAACATTAAATAATAAATTTAAAATTCAATTTATATTCATTTAAATATTAGATAATATCGTACTTATTGATTATTTAATCTGTTTAATCAATTTAATGTTTGATAATTTTATTGGTCGAATTTCATTTGATATTTGAGTCTTTCTAGAGATATTTTTCTCATATTACCGATTTTCGATTTAACCTTTTTTTGGACCAAATAATTATCAATAATATTTATAATTTCAATATCAAATATTAACATATTAATTACCAATTATTTAATAGTGATACATAATTCTGAAATTAGCTCAATACCCTTTTCATCTTAAATTATAAGTATTATTCTCTTTAACGATTTTATATATGTTTTATATAGGTTTAAAATTTCCTCTTGAATAAAAAAATCTGTGATAAGATTAGTATTTCATTTTTCATTTTTATTATGTCATCAAAGTTTTAATAACTTGTGCCTATTTTATATGTTTCAAATAATAATTTATTATAATTTAATATTTATGAAATCATTAATGAGTTATTATTAATAAATTAGATATTACAATTGAGAGTAGATTGAAATTTTATTAGTGCAGAAATTAAGTAATGGCACAATTTTAAAATTAAAATTAAACAAATAAATTAATAAATAATATATAAAATTTAATGAATAATATAAAATTAATAGCCTCTTTTATTATTAATAACTCTTTTCTATACCTTTAGTAAGCTTCTAATACTTAAAAAACAATTCTTTTTATTAAAGACTGAAATTTGATGTTTCACAAACCAATTTAATTTGTTTGTAGGAATTTTTTTTCTTGTAAGCTATTTTTTTAATTGTTTAAAACAATTATAATCACATAGATTATAATCAGGTAAATATACTAGATGTGGTAACTCCCTCTAATTTTTTTTATATAAAAAATCTTTTACAACTTTAACTTTATGTATTTTACAATTATCATGCAAAATAATAAGTGTCTTTAATTTATATTAAGAACACTATTTAGAAATTGTTTTATTTAAAAAAGTAATATATAACTTACTATTAATTGATTTTCCTTGAGGTATTAAATAAAAAAAACTATATACCATTATAATCTATTACAACAATTAACATTTGCTTATATTTAAAGTGTTTATTTATTGGAATTTGTGGAGGGGATTGATTTAACTTAACCTAATATCTTGTTTTATTTTTAAGTAAAGGATTATATAAAAGAATCTAAGATTCATTAATTATAAGTATTCACTGTAAAAACCTTTGTTTTTAGTTATACCTTAATAAGTTTAGTTTAGCTATAGCTACTCTAGTTTTCTTTTAAGCTTCTGTTAAATTATAAGGTATCTATTTTACATTTTTATTAATTAATCTAAGTTTAAACTTAAGTAAATATAACATGCTTGTATAATTAATATTAAATTGCTTTAATAATTCTCTAACAGAAATAAAAAGGTATTTCTTAATATATTTTTTTACTCTATTAGTAAGTGAAAAAATAACAGTAGAAATTAATCTTCTAGATTTTAGTAAATTTTGAATAATGTCCCTTCCAGCTTTAAAATCACAAATCTAGTGATATATGGTAGTTTTAGATAAAACACCATCTCTATAAGCTGTTTACAAGTTTTAGATGATTTTAGAGGGTTTATAGTTAAGTTTTAAAGATACAAAAATAAAAGCCTTTTGATAATCACAATCTAGTTTAAGCATGATTAAATTTAAGTGTAAATTTTAAAATCAAAATATTTTAATAAAAAAAATAATTAAAATTGAATATATATATAGTTTGAAAATATTTATTTTCCTATATATTTTATATATATATAATCTTTCAAAACATATAATATGTTTGAAAGATCAGAAATTAAAAAATTTGCCATTTCTTAATTTCTATACTAATATATCTTCTTTTATTTAATTATATTTAAGTTGAATTTTGATCAAGTATAATCATAAGTAATCATATTCCAAATTGGCATTTATTATATATTAAAAATTTAGCAATTAACAAATATAATTTTATATAATATTAATATCTGGTAAATAATTACAAAAATTGAACTTTAAATCTCTAATTTAATTCAAATAATGTTATATTAAAGGAATTTATTATATACTTTGATGTTGAAATTAGTTTTAGATATATATTATGAATAGTTAGAAATACTGATATATAATGGTTATATTGATTAAATATTTTATATCATATTGACTTTTTAATATCAAATAACTAATTTTGCAAATTTATATTTAATTAAATATCGATATACAAGTAGATATAATTAAAATATAATAAATTTTTATTCATTTTTATTTGATTAATTGAATTCAAAAACATAATATATGTCTTTATTACGTATTTCTAAATGTTATAAAGATAATGTATTAAGATAAATATGTATTTTTATAAAATCACCAATTATTGAAGGTATATTTATGTAATACAGTGATAGATAAATAAAAAAACTGTTAATATAAACTACTCACATATTAATTATTTGATATTTTTTTAATTATTATATCTTTTTAATAAAAAATTTTGTATTTATATCTTTATTAATCTTTTAAATATATTTTCAAGAATTCTAATTTGAATTTTACTATTACATAAATTCGTTAAAGGAATATTTAATATTAACTGATTCGAATAATATGTCCTTATTGAATGTATTATTTATTATAAATGAATTAGAGATTTACACTTTATTCTTATATTAATTAATTATACTCAATATATTATGTCAATATAATTAAAAGTTAATAATTTGATATTAATATTGAAAATATTTGGAGGGACAAATTAGGAGGATATAGCTTTATTATATTTATTCTTACTAAAATACTTGATATATACATTTTATATTTTGATTCAATAATAATGCAAAGGATTTGTTTTGTCTTAATCAAACCTGAAAATATGTTAAATATATTTATGATGATTTAAAAATATGATTTTTTCTGAAAAAATTTAAAAATATAAAGTTATTAAATAATTTTATTTATATAGGAGTCTAATATATATACACTATAATAATATAAAATAATATTTTTAAATTTTAAAGAATAAAGATGATTTGAGATTAATTATATTAAATTAAAATAAAATTCTTATTTTTTTAACAATTAAAAAAATATTGCTTATTTTAATAAAAAAAATTCATTTTTTCTTTATCAATAAATTTAGATGGAATAAAATTATATTATAACTTTTTTGTAATAAATAATAAAATTATGGTTTGAAAAATATCATATAAAATAATTAATAAAATCCTGATATTAATTATAAATTAAATAATAATATACTTAACACTTGAGACTTAATTTCTAAGAAAATTATTATATTCTTTTTAACTTTGAATTTTATATATTAATAATCCATAATTATTGATTTAATATATATTTTAAATTATTATCAAAATTATTCATAATACAACATAAATTTAACTTTTTCACTATAACTTTAATAAAATACAAAATTTAAAATAAATAAATAATATAAAATAAATTAGCTTATTACTATTATATAAACGAAATAAGTTTTTCAATAATCAAAATTATTTATAGTTATATATTAATCAATTCTTTATCTTTTTATAGTTCAAATTTGGAAATCAGATAGACTAAGTTTAATTAAAATTATATTTTTTTTAAATAAATATAATTATTATTACTTTGCGATAATCAGATATAGTCAAAAATTATGGTTAAATTATCCTAATTATCTTGTTTTTAAAATTTTATTATAAGTGTAATTTTAATATTAAATTATTTTTTAGTGGGATTTAAATTATTTCAAGAAATTATTTAAAACTTGATAATATTTTTCAATTTGATAAAAAAGTTTACTTTACTTTTAATAAGTATTATCAATCAATAATATAATTTAAATAGCAAATATTTATTTCAAATCAATATCCAAATATTCAATATTTTAATAAAGGTAAAATTAATTATATTTTGAAATTTAAAATAATTTATTTAAAATAATTAAAAAATAACTTTATAAATTATATAAATTATTTATTTTTTAAAATATAATATAATATAAAATAATTAATAATTTATAGACTTTATAATAATTATTAAAAATTAATTAGTTAAACCAAACCAATATTGATTTAATAACCACCAATATTATATTTTATATTAAATAATAGATAAATATTTATATTTTATAGAAGGATTTAATTTTTTAATTATATATTAGTTTTTTATTTTAAGATAATTTAAATTAATATAATTCAACTATAATAAAAATAATCAAATATATTAATATTTAAAAGTTTTAAAAATTAAGTATTAAGTTAAATATCACCTTTGTTCAACTATTATAATTAGGTATTTTTGAATAATAATCTTTTATTTTGATATTTGTTTTTTTCAAATTTTTTATTAATTAATAAATTAAAATAAATCAATAATTAAATATTTTATCAAGAATTAAAGAAATAATCTTTTTAAAAATAATAATGTATTTAACTTAATTAAAATGATATCTATATCTAATATTGAGTATTAATATCACATATAATTAATGATTCATAAAATAATCAAAAATATTATAAAATTTGAAATTTTTATAAAGGTATATATGAAAATAATTTTGTAAAATTTATATAAGATTTATTTAATTTAGACAAAATTAAGTTAATATAAGTAATTTGATTTTATTAAATTAATTTGACCTATTTGAAATATATACCATATAATAAATCTTTAAAAATGTTAAATTAAATTGATATAATTATTATAACATAATAGTACAGTAATTTTTATAGAAATATTCAATAATTGGATATTAATCTATTGTTTATTAAAATATTAATTTTAAAATATTCAACACAAGCTCCTTACAATTAATATCTTTTATTTTATCTTAAATTTGAGCTGTATTGTATTTTTAACATCATTTAAACAAGTTATAATGCTAGAATTATCTGCTTTATAAGATTTAATTACTATCTTCTATTACATTCAAAATTATCAATTTACCTTAGCAAGTTATTATCAGAATATATTTCAATATGGCAAATAACAACTTGTTATTGTATTAACTAAATCAATTTTGTGATCAAAGTTTATTCAGTACATTTTAGTTCTTCGATATCGAAATAAATGCCGAAACTAAAAAATATTTTAGTACTTGAGGACATTAGTACCATTACCATTCTCTCTGAAACCTATTTGACATTTTTCTTTTTTGTAATTATTATCAAAAGGTATATATAATTAATGCCAAGTCTAATTTGTTCAGTGATAATTAAAGTAATAATTGCTATGAGCTTCATCACGCTAATGGATATTATTGTGATATTTTTGAACGATAGAGGAAGAGAAGTTTAAACGTGATTTACAAAATCTTTAGTTATAACTGTTAAATTTTTTATTGAGCATTTAATTTTAGAAGATGGTAAAAAGATAAAAATATTAGGAAAAACCAATCAGTATTAGCTTGAGATTTCATTAATGCTTTTGGAATTAAATTAAATAATTTATTTATTTCTTAATAAGATATTTTCGTATATATCTTGAATAGATAATTTAAAATTTATACCAATTAATAAAGTAATAAGATTATTCTAATCAGCTTTCAAAATCAAATCAAATTATACTATCTTAAAATCTACACATTTTTTCAATCAAAAGATATCTAATTGATATATTTCAAGTTTGAATATTGATATTTATAGTATTTGACACATAATAATAAAACATATTTGATTTGGCAACGTAAGCGCTTTGTATTACATTAATAAATGATATAATATAGTTTACCATATGAATTTTAGTTTTTTATTATTTATCAAAATTGTATCTTTGATTTACATTAGGTATAATTGTGATAATAAAAAACAATTAAGATCAGTTGATTTAATTACTGAACAACGTTTAGTAATTTAATACTGAATGATAATTTAGATTTATTTTAATATAATTGAATCAACTAAATTAATATGATTCAACAAGTAATATGTTAACAACATAACTAAAAAGTTATTTTACCTCCAAAATTTATATAATTAATATACTCTACATTATGATGAGATTTATTACCTCGTCAACTTTTTCGAAATCTATAATAATTACCAAAGTCTTTTTCAAATTATATAATCATGAAATATTATATACCTAAATAAACTTAATCAAATGATTTCTTTCGTTGACAGCCTTCATCTTTAAACAGGTGGTCCAAAGGAAGACGCAGTAGATTATTTTGTTCAGGTTAGAATTCATCTCTATGCTGAGCGTTGCAACAAAGTGATGGATAATATCTTTTTTAAATTTTGAAATTATTTTCAAAAGAATAATTTCGTTATATTCAAATTAGTAGATCTTTTCCTTGGATTACATCTCCTTGAATCTTAATCACAGCATTGATTTTTTGATGATATTGTTGATGAACTGAGAGAAGACAGGTTTTAGGTTAGTTGTTGAAGTGACCTGGCCATCTGGCTGAATAATACATATTTAAAACATGGGAGCACTTACTTGGTCATATGATTGATTAAATTGCACAACAAGTATCGTTTTCATAATTTTCATATTCCATTGACTATTTCAGAATTTTTCATTTGTATTGCACGTATTATCCAATTCAAATATGGTAGTAATTCTGATAGATTATCAATTATTACCTCTTCTCCAGTAATTAATTCTGGATATCTCTAATTGATATAGTTGAACCAACACCTATTTAATATATATAATGACTAAAATTTTACTTGAATAACTTAATATTTGCTATATCACAATTCAACATCAATTTTGATTAATTATTGATTAGATTTTATATTGCAATTTTTGAATCTGTCAAAGAATTATAATAATGTTGATAGATATATCAACAGATTTTTGATATTTACTTGCCCTTTCAATCATCAAGTTTTTAAAATATTGCTGAGTTCTTGATAGTTTAAATTAATGGATTTAGTCTAAAGTGGTAGCAAAATTTGAATCAATTTTTATCTATTGTTTGATCATAAATAGATCTAGAGACATTGTTTGAGGATTATACAAGCTCTTATTAATATAGAAATTAAGAAATAGGAAATTATTTAATTTCTGATCTTTCAAACATATTATACATTTTGAAAGATTATATATATATAAAATATATAGGAAAATAAATATTTTCAAACTATATATATATATTCAATTTTAATTATTTTTTTTATTAAAATATTTTGATTTTAAAATTTACACTTAAATTTAATTATGTTTAAATTAGATTATAATTATCAAAAGGCTTTCATTTTTATATCTTTAAAACTTAATTATAAACCCTTTAAAATTATATAAAACTTGTAAATAGTTTATAAAGATGGTGTTTTATCTAAAATTACCATATATCACTAGATTTATGATTTTAAAGTTAGAAAAGACATTATTTAAAATTTAATAAAATCTAAAAGATTAATTTTTATTGTTATTTTTTTACTTATTAATAATGTAAAAAAATATATTAAGAAATATTTTTTTATTTCTATTAAAAAACTATTAAAGTAATTTAATATTAATTATACAAGTATATTATATATACTTAAATTCAAACTTAGATTAATTAATAAAAATGTAAAATAAATACCTTTTAATTTAACAAAAGCTTAAAAAAAATTAAAGTAGTTATAGTTAAACTAAACTTATTAAGGTATAACTAAAAATAAAGGTTTTTATAATAAATACTTATAATTAATAAATCTTAAATTATTTTATATAATCTTTTGTTTAAAAATAAAACAAGATGTTAAGTTAAATTAAATTAATCTTCTCTATAAATTCTAATAAATAAATATTTTAAATATAAACAAATGTTAATTATTGTAATAAATTATAATAGTATATAGTTTTTTTATTTAATATCTTAAAGAAAATCAATTAATAATAAGTTATATATTATTTTTTTAAATAAAATATTTTTTAAATAGTATTCTTAATATAAATTAAAAATATTTATTATTTTGTATGATAATTGTAAAATATATAAAGTTAAAATTGTAAAAGATTTTCTATATAAAAAATCAAAGGGAGTTACCACATCTAATATATTTACTTAATTATAACTTATGTGATTATAATTATTTTAAATAATTAAAAAAATAGCTTATAAGAAAAAAAATTCCTATAAACAAATTAAATTAGTTTGTAAAACATTAAATTTCAATCTTTAATAAAAAAACTATTTTTAAGTATTAGAAGCTTACTAAAGGTATAGAAAAGAGTTATTAATAATAAAAAAAGCTATTAATTTTATATTATTCATTAATTTTTATATATTATTTATTAATTTATTTGTTTAATTTTAATCTTAAAATTGTGCCATTATTTAATTTCTGCATTAATAATAGTATTTCTAGATAATTACTTTGAAACAATCAATAATTGTCACTTTTCAGCATATGTTTCTTTGAAGTTTAAGCATTTCAATAGTTGGATAGAATTAGCTATTATTATGAGGCAATACCAAACCATTGATTATATTGAATCTCATTCATGATTTTCTGATTATCACTAAAATAACTTTGATTCATATTCCATCTTCAATAAAGTTCACCAATCCTTCAAACTTGTATTTATTGTTTGAGAATAGTTCCATTATATTTTACTTTAATTCAGGAAGTGATATCAAATATATCTTTTATTGAAATTGCTTAGATTACTGAATAAAAATTTGGTACCACAATTTTAGCATGTGATATAAATGGATTTTTTGGAAGGATGCAGACTTCATTATCTAAATCCTAATGAACATCCTTTTCTGTTTCAATATTGCTCTGACTGTGATTGATAATTGGAATATATCCTAAGTTGAGAGGAGTTGTCTTTACATCAAGTACATCTATTACACTAATATTTTTATTATTTAAATTGACTTTATCTAACAATCCAACGGTTCATACACATTGAAGATGAATCTCCCTTGCTAACTTTGAAGCACTAGAATTAGCCAAATTCACGTTAGTAGGGGATACAGCAAAAATCATTTTATTGTCCGGTTTGATATATTTAAATATCACTATTTCTGGCAATCTTTTAAATATTAACTGGCTAATCACCTACACTATATTTGGTGCTGCCCGACAAGCCCATTAAATTAATGATATTGAGAGTATATATTTGGGTTCAAGTGGATTATTCGCAATATCAGGATTTTCTCCAATTAAGCATTTAGTTCGATCTAGGATTTCTTCCAATTTTGTCAAATTCAAAAGATTATGTCACTGTGACAGAATTTGGCTGATTCGGCATTTTCTTCGTCATCACCATCTTCATTAATATCACTTCTCCAATTGATTAATTGAAGAACCAAAGTACATCTCATTACAATTTTATTACTACATTGTAAAAAATTCTCCTTACAATATTCTCTAAAACTAAACCCTTCCCAATGATCACAATTTGAAGCAAATTTCAATTAGGCTTTGGATCAACTTGAGTGATTTTATGGTGCAAATTATTAATTCATACAATAAGGGTATTATCCATTTCAAATTCAATTATTGAGTTATTGAGCTGGAAGTGCGATGATTGTGTTTAACTTATACTAATGATTCAACCCTTATTACATATGTTTACTTTGACAATCACTGCTTAAACCCCGATTTTAATCATACAACAGTTTCAAACATATAAAGCTAGTCCTTTGATATCAGTCTAACATAATGATATTCATCACATAATCCAAGTGTGATTTTTATCTGAAGATACAGTCATATAGTTCAAATTCCACAAGTAATCTGTTGATCAAATTATAACAATGCTGAATAGTAGGCGATTAAATCAGTTAAAACTACACCAAGAGTAGAATTTCCAAATATTAATATTCTCATTGAAGATCCTCAATGACTTCTTACAGTTGAGATATTTTGAATATTTTAATCAAGGGATCCTTTTTATGATTGGTTAAATACTTTAATATTCTAATTGGTCCAATCACAATATTACCAGCAAAGTTTGAGTTTAAAAGTCAGCAGATTCATCAAGCAGATAAAATGTCATCACATGCAAATGTTGTAGAATGTAATATCCTTTAATCAACTATCTTGGAATCAGCAGTGTTTGTGTTTATAGTAATTAAAGCCCAATCATATTTTATTGAGGTGAAGATACTCATCCAATTTGTACATGCGTGCATCATTCTTGACTTCATCGTCGATGTATTAACTAATCATGATCATTAGAATGAACGTTACACTATTGAATGAGATAATTATTAAATCATTAAAATTCTGTTAAAATTTATATACTTTTTTCTAATTTAATTGTTTAGTATTTATAAATTAATATTAAAATAAAATATAATTGCTTTTATAAAATTTTTTAAATTTTTTTTTAAAAAATTAATTAAAGATATTATTAAATTTAAAAAATTATTAATATTATATATTAATTTAATAATATACAGAATAAATGAATTAATAAATATAATTTTAAAAATTATAAAAATATTTGGAATTTTTAGTATTAATATAATGATGTTTTTTATTTGATTTGAAATTTGGAACTTAATCGGTGAGGAAATTGAGTTAATTTGGTTTTAATAGTTGTTTTGCTCATTATACTATCACAATCGTCATCAAATTCATCTTTTTCAGGTGTAGGAAGTTCTGTCTGGTTTTTCATATTTCCAAGCCCCAAATTACTGAAAATGGTGTGTGATGAGTTGGACCATGATGTAAATGACCCACTGCGCGTTTTCTTCTTACCGGTGGGAGCGGGTTCCAATCTGAAATCATGAGAAAATCGAGATGGCTCGATGGACATAGAGTCTCTTTCGTTGTAGAAATCTGCGATCCTTGTGGAGTTTAAGCGTTCCATGACTCGATCAATGATATTGACCGACTTCTCTTGGAGGCATGTGTCTATTGTGAAAAACCAGCTCTGGTATTCGACTGGCGTTTCCGCATAGAGGTAAAGTGGCTCAATCTCTATATTATCTGAATAGAGGACCATGCAGAGCGTTGATTGACGACATTCAGGTTCGTGAGAAATTCTGGAATAATTAGACAAATGAAATGCTCCCACTACTTCAGTTCCTGGTCCATTTAAAAAGCATACTAGTTGGTGATCTTTGAGCATGAACCACCTTTTCTTCCAGTTCTTTGACATCGTTTGCTTTCTGCGCACATGGAGAAAGCCTGTCATATCGACGTGCTCCAAATGCGCTTTTAGATTATTGCATATTGGATCAGGACTGTAATGAGCTCCAAATAATTGGTCGCCAATTTCTGTGCATGGTTTCAAACTCTGTCTACGGAGGACTTTGATCTGAGAGCCATAACTCCCTGAGGAGCTGTCTGATTTGAAGGTAGTCACTGAATTTTTATTTTGATGATAGTTACCAGATGGAGAATTCAACATCATTGAGTGTTACGATTATATATTAATTAAATAAATAGATATCAAAGCAATGAAACTAAACCTAAATTCAATAAGCTAAACTTTAATGATTTGAAATATTACTGAATTCCAATATTCCCAGCAGTATATAATAGCAATAATGATAAATTAATTAATTAAAAATGAACAGTCTAAGCTGTCTGCAAAAAAAATGACAGAAAAAAATTAAAAAAAAGTTAGTTAGTTCAAAATAGTCTCTAAATTTTTACAAAGTAAGTATTTATACCCAAAATTGTGAAATTTTTTGCATGCAGATTGCCATCTGCAATTTAACACATAAGTTGTTTTCAGGATCTATTTTTACATATTTTTATCATTCATTTATGGCAAAAACCCGTTGAAATTAACAGGTTATTTTTGTGGAATGCATACTGGTTTTTAGGTTGGGCTTCTTAGTATTATCAGAACCTGATTTATCAAATTTGGCTGTTTAGACTTGAGGGTTTGGAACCTGTGCTCAACAATCCAATCATGTTTTAGTTTGGTGATCATCTACCAATCGTTATCTAGCCATAACTCACTTCCAATTTCCAATCCAAGCAATTGACGAAAAACCATAAACGGACTTTGCGAAAAGGCTTATGACATTTTCCATAATTCCATAAAATAATATGATTTGCTAGTTTTCAAGATGCATAAAATTCATCATCATTATCGAATCAGAAATTCTAATTAGAACCTCCATTTTCAAATAAATATAAGTGCATGAAACTTTCTCATTGCTTGCATTTCTCTATATTGTTTCTGTGATTGGTAATACAATTGAATATTTTGTATTTTATTAATATTTGACTTATTAAGAAATTTTACTACTTTATTTATTATCAACTTGAATAAAGGATACTTTCAAAGTTATATATATTTTTAGAATTTTATATAGAATATGATTATTCATATAGAATAGCAATCCATATTTCTTAAATCAATAATATTGAAAAAATATATATTAATATCTTATATATCTCAATGTTTTTAATAAAATATTCAATAAATCTTCTAATTTTCAATCAATAAATTTACTCATTTTATAAAAAATAATGCCGATAATAAAATTACAATAAGTTAAAGATAGGTAAAAACCTGTTTTTGAGGATTGATATTTTATTTTTGATTATTTATCACTCTACCACTTTAAACAAATTTCATTATATTCAGTCAAAATAGTGATTGTAAATACTAATGGGTATAATGGTTTCAAAGGTTATAATGGGGCGATTATTAAATCAATTGATTAATTCAAAGATTTTAAAATGATCATCTCTGTAATATTTATAGATTGAATATGATAGTTGAAATTTTATTAGTTTAACTTAATGTTAAGGATTAATTATTTTGTTATTGATTATCATTTTATAATTTCTGAATAGAATGTTAAATAATATTAATTATGAACTATATAGCACTCTAAATCTGTAAAATAAAATATTTAATTAAGAGTTTGGAAAAATATGCCAAATTTTATAATTTATTAATTTTTCAAATATATGGTCGACTTAAAAAATAAAATATAAAATATAAAATAAAGTTGGTATCTTTAAAATATATATATACTCTAAGTAATTATTTTTTTATTAAAATATTTTTATTCAAAAATTCAAAGTTGGATTTATATTTAAATTAAAGTGATTATCAAAAGTTTTTTATTTTAATATCATTAAAACTCAATTTTAAACCCTATAAAATCATTTAATTTGTAAATAACTTATATAGTAATTTTTTATCTAATATCATTATTTATAGCTAGATTTATTATTTTATTTTTAAAAATGATATTATTTAAAATATATTAAGTTTTGATAAATTAATATTTATTATATTTTTTAATAATATAATTAAAAAATATATTTAACATATCTTTTAATTTTAAATAAAAAAATTATATA
>JNEM01013503.1:0-20421 GCA_000697335.1 Conidiobolus incongruus B7586
AGGATATATGTAAAATTTTTATTGATCCTGACTTGCCGACCCCTTATAGATAATTTTAAAGACCATCCCTTAGCATTATTAACTCCTGAGGACCTATTGCCACCCGGCTATGGTCCCCATATTCCCAAATTCCACTTTGCATCTCGATTCATGCACCCCAATTATTTTGTTTCTATTCCATTTGAGCCAGGCCGCCAAGGTCCCGAGCCCATTGTAGCTAGAAATGTGAAGAAGATGGCTAAACGTGCCAAAATTTCACCAGAATTTGTACAAGAGTGTGAAGATCATTTGAATCAATTTATCAAACTTATTTTGGATGCTAAGGGGGTAGGTGAATTTAATCATGTGGAATGGGAAGATTTAGATGATGACCATAACGATTGTTTTATTAAGGATAATATTGAAGATGAAGATTTGATTATTATTACTAAAGAAACTACCTATAATGATGTAACCAAGCCAATTCCTCCTACCATTATTATGGGTCAGGATGGTAAACGTCAGTTGGCTTGGGTTATTACTGATTCCTTCTCAAGGTTGGTCATTCATAATATGTGCAAGTATTATAACGTTACTTCCTTTAGTAAGTTATCATTTTATTATATATTTTTTACCTATTAACTTATTTTTTAATTTTCAAGGTATGAATAACCCTTCCAATGAACGTGTCACCTATGTTGTTGAACCTGACGAAGCCTTCCAACCTCCTAAGACTTCATTTTATTCTCATTTGTTCTCTTGACACTTGGATTTAAATCAATAGGAAGACAATGATTAACTTAATTTTTTAATTAAATTAAAAATTTGTCTTTCTTGAATAATGTTCTCTTGGTTGTTTTTTTATCAATTTATTAATAGGGTTTATAATTTTTATCTATGTGGGATTGAAATGATTTCAATTAATATATCATTATTGTTTATTCATAACTGGTTTTAAATCAAATACAATCATTATATTCGTTTTTATTCAGTATCATAAAATTATTAATAATAAAATAACCAATTCAATATTTTAATTCAGGGTCAATCCATGTATTGTAATAGATACATTGAAGATACGATACATTCTATTCCAAGGTAAATATATATGAAATATGAAACATTACAATGATATATCGGATTTGACTCAATTTAATCAATATTAATGAACTTGATGTATTTAGTATTTTATCAGATTTGTATACAAATATGGAATATAAAATCAGGGAGTTCTTGACAAAAACATTTGGAGCCTATATTTTATTTTTGTGTGATATTAAATAAATCATTTTTCCAATAATTATTCATAAATCATGATATATTATAATCGTTCAGTAAGCTAAAATATAATGTTGTTTATTATTTTAATACTTAATAATTAAGTGACAATATCTTTAGGATAATCATTTATTAATTGATGATTTTTATTTTATTATACAATATTGAATTGTGTTTCATGACTGTAGAATGGTTTTAACTTATCGGTCAAATACAATGCTCCATATCAGCATGACC
Organism: Conidiobolus incongruus B7586; assembly: GCA_000697335.1. NCBI lineage: Eukaryota > Fungi > Entomophthoromycota > Entomophthoromycetes > Entomophthorales > Conidiobolaceae > Conidiobolus > Conidiobolus incongruus. The sequence goes on from JNEM01013503.1 coordinate 1,495, forward strand.
ACAATTGAACCAAAAATGCTTATATTAGTTAGAATCACAAACAAACTGGTACTTATTATAAAGAGTAAAAAACACTGACATTTGTCTGAATAATGATTACAGTACCCCAAACTATAGATACTAAAGATTGCGTTTCTATACTCTTTGATCTCTCAATTAATCTTGAATTCCTGAAGTTTTTCCCTCTTATTCTCAATGATCTTAGACTTTTGAATAAAAAAACTTTTAAACCCAACAACTACTAATAAGACAAATTCAATTGTCCAAAGGACCACTGCACCATTAATTTCAACTAAGTGTGGATCATGAAGTATTTTACTAAGGGCTAATCCAAAAAGTAGTGAGAGAACCATTATAATTGGAAAAGGTTCAAATCTCTTCTTGATAAAGATATTATACAACCCCAATATTGGAGAAATAATTAATGGGGCAATCACTGCTCTTTATTCACTATAAAAATGTTTGAGCGTAAAGAAGAGTATAATAGGTAAAACAGCTTCAATAGTAACATATTGGAATAGAAATTTCTATTTTCTGTGTTTTTGCATGTGATTTGGTGAAATAAGGGCTTGTCCAAGCATTTTTTTGATTTGTCAATAGAAGCTGAATGTTCTGTCAAGTTGGGAATTGATTTTGCTTCAATTTTTTGGTATTATCTGATATTATAAAAAATCAAAACTTTAAATAAATTGTAAGGGTTTGATACTATTTATATAAGATTTGTTTTCTACTTTTCAAATGAATAATATTTATAATTTTACTCTCAACTCAATTATATGATCATTTTTTTTGAAAAACAATAATGTCCTAATTTAACTAAATTAATTTATTTATTTGTTAATTTGGATAATATATGAACTTTGAATAATATATTTACTCCAATATCAAAGCACATGGATTTTTATCCCAATTATGAAAGAGATGATTTCATTGGATTTAACTAGATATAGAATACAAATATTAAACTATACCAATTAAAAATTTAATTATTTTCACATATGAAAATTATATCTAATATAGGTTGTGAATTGAATCTTTATGACTGTAATATCACAATTATACCATTTTATTATTCGAATATATCAATTAACTAGTTTATAGAATTGTAAATAAAGTTGTTACTTAGCATTCTGAAGGTAGTAATTGGTTTAGTATTTCAAAGAAAATTTTGGTTTTGGAATTTTAAATTTTCAATATAATAATATCAATCTTACACTTATTCAAGCAATACAATATATTGTATTAGGCAACTCGATTAATTGATCAAAATTCCTTGTTAATAAATAAGAAAATGTATCTAATGTATTGATAAAAAATGAGTATGGTTTTTTATTGAAATTTAATTGAAATATCTAGCTCATCAATTTTAATTCCTAATGGTTTTCTTGAGGATATACAAAATTTATATTGATATCCGTGATTGATAATTTTACAAATGGTTCTTCAATAACTATAATGAATATAGTGCAATATTCCAAATTTTTTGATAAATGAATAATAGTAATTAAGATTATGATTATTAAAAGTATATATTGTACAGAATTCTAAAAATACTCAATAGTATGATGGTTTATTAGTAATTAATTAATTGCAGATTCTTAATTAAAAAAATCAAAATTCTGAATTCATTATTTTTTGATCTTATTATTTTGATGTTTTTATAAATATTTTAATTTTTAACACACTATAATGAATTTGCTCTTAATTTCATAAATCTGAAAATCAATAAATTATCTCTAATTTGTCAATCATACATCGTAATTAATTTCAATTAAAAAAATGTCTTCTAAAATTCTATTCAAAACAAAAAAGGTAATTGAAATCACCAATATTTTATTGCGAAATTATCAATTATTGAAAGCTTGGATATTAAATTTATGTGTATCAAATTGATGATCTTTGGCTGTATAAGCTTTTTGGATATCCAAGATGGGTTGCTCTTTCGTGGTTTTGGAGAATATTTTGAGTTGATTGAACAATATAAGTATTGAAGTTTTGCTAAATTGTATGTTTATTCTGGTTTTGATTAAAAGGAATAGATAAATTGATTTGTTTTAACAATTCTCAAGTTGGAAACTATAAAATTACTTTATTTGATTAAGCTATTTCATAATGACGAAATATCCTAACATTGGCAAAGATGATACAACAGCCATATATGATAATACGTGAAGAAGTCCTCAATGCAGACGTCCCCAAATCCCTATGAAATTTATCCGAATGAGAACAGTCACATATCCATAGTACGTCACACAGCCCCCAAAACTGACGATCAAAGTACTCCGTGCCTGACATTTCGTGTGTGGGTCCTCAGTTTCATATTAAGTGAAATACTCAGCTCCTTGAACCAATACATCTATTTGAGGACATTCCGATTCAACATATTGATAGTAGGTCTACTCGTAATTATATATCCGCGCGGATATCTCATGTTGAAACTATTACCAAAATACAGGTTTAGAATTTACAAATTTTATATTTTATTTGAATCCTGGTGGTTTTAATGTTAAGAAACATGCACTTATATCAATATTTTATCACAATAATACCACATGGCCTTAAGGGATGCTGTTCGTGACTGCCAGGAAAATGGGTTGGGTATGGATCTCAATCAGTGGGTATCGTTAGGATTCATCGTATTGACACTACTCGTAGGATTTAGTCTGGGTGGATTGTTCTCTAGGTACTTGGTAGATCCTGTCAATATGGCGTGGCCAACAAGTCAAGTGAGTATAAATTTACTCTGAACGCTTCACGGATTGGGATCGGCGGAGAACAACGACAACTACGAAAACGATGTGGATATCTAGTTAGACGATTTCAACATATCAGAAACCAATGATGAGTCCATTACTCCCACACCGCTAATACCATCTCAAAATTTAGAGAATATGAGACCCAGAAATTCAATGAAAGAACCCCAAAATCAAGGATTAAAATATTTTTTAATATTGAGAGTAACCGTAGCGATTTATTCGGTTTGTCCAATTTATTTCTTTCAGTTGCTGTCCAAAGTGAGTATGTTGTACTTGATACAGCCTAGAAATCTCGTTATGAATCAGTTGGGATAAAATCCTAAGGGCTTGAGATTTCTTAATTTTGGCTTTGATTGGATTACGATTATGAGTATTTTGGAGTCTCGAATCATTGTACCATATTACGCAAGTGACAATCTATTCATAGGATTTGTAATCATCATATGGATAGTAATACCTATAGGCTACTACTCCAACCTGTGGCAGAGTTGGAAATTATCAATAGGGAACATCGCCACTTCAAAAAGCTTGGCAAGCCTTACAATACGGATGCCATCCTCAACGAATCCACCATGTTCAATCCCATCATCTATGAAAGAGATAGTTTATTAAAGATCTCTCTTTTATTGTGTGTCAGCTATGCAGCCAACTGTGCAACAGTTTCTAGTAGCATAGTCCATGTAATTATCCACCATCGCAAGCTCTTATTCCAGATGTTCAAGACCAGCGAATTACTAAACCAGACACTCACTACAAACTTATAAAACAATTCTTAAATATAGGCAAATTCACCTACTTGAACTTCTCCTATGCATCCTGGCGAGTGCCATGCTAAATAAATTCTATTTCGACAATTCTCTCAGATACTGGGGCATTCTCATCGCTTGCTTAGTCGGAGTGATCTTAACCGTACCAAACGGCATGATTTACGCACTGGCAACCAAACTCATGTAGTCGCCGAAGTGATTGGAGGTTGAATATACTCTGGGGTTGCTGTCGGCAATATGATTTTTAAAACATGCATTTCAAACTTTATATCAAGCTATCACTTATATTATTTAAAATTATATCACTGTATCAAATTACTACCATGCGGCGTTTTCGCAGTGATGATTATTGAAATGGTACGGGTTGCTCTCATTAACACGCTAGTGGCCTACGATCTCATGGCATGTGTCGAAGGTCTGTGCACAACGAAAGCCATGCACGGGAGTTAGAGCTGCGAAATCAGCAAAGTATTCACTCACAGTTCGACCATTTAGGGATTGGTGGGTACTTGGAAAATTCTTGGGCCAAAAACTGACTACTTTATAATTTTGTGCCGTTTTTTAATTGGTTTCTTTTTGCCAATTTCAATCTGCGTGGCGAGTAGGTACTTCGATGTCTTTAAAAAATTCCATGTGCCTCCCATACTGTCGAGCGCTGCACTCCTACCACCCATATTTCCATTGCAGTACTCTATCTGGTTTTTGTTACCCACATTATTTAATTGCTATTTTTTGAAGCATCGGCTCGGCTGGTGGAGTCGCGACCCCTACATTACGTCGGCAGCTCTCGACTGTGGTTCAGGATTCGCCTTTATAATAGTATTTTTGCTGTTCAATAAAAAGTTGCAAATAAATTGGCTTGGAAATTATGAAGAGAGTATCTGTCCTTTGGAATATAAAGGTTTTCATTAATTAAAAAATAAATGAATCAGAATGTTTTTATTGTTAATTTAAAAATAACGGGGAATATATATATATACAGTTCCAATATGCCTATGTGTTATCAATGAAAATAGTTATTAGTCGGATCCTCTTCCGGGGTTAAATACAGTATCTTCGAGAGCTTCAGGCTCTAAGATAATAAGTTAGTGAATATAGTTATTGTAAATGATGAATATACCTTCAGTATTAGTTACAGCCATGGAAGCAGCACCCAACATAAACATCAAATAAGCAATGAACTTAGAATACATCAGCATCATTAAATAAACCTTAGAATTCAGATATAATTGATTATCAAGCACTACAATAAACTGTCAATATAATAATGTCAAAATATATTCGCGAGTTTAATTAATTTCGAACTCTCATAACTGGGCCGAGAATGCTTCTATGAATTTATACAATTTTGAGATGGTGAACTGAAACCCATTTCAATCATTTCATAATGTTACAGATAAGCAACTCATCTCTTCAATTTTAATTTGAATCATATTAGTATCATTATACATTCAATAAGTAATATCTTCATACACATTAATTAATTATGACAATGAATCGATAATGATATATTCAAGAATAACTCATCACTCTAATACCAATTATTTAATTATGTACTAACATGCACATTACTATATATTATATAAAATGTTTAATTTAATTTTGAATTATCCGAATTAATAATTTTTGTGAAGATTGTTTCAATATTGATTAAATTTTTGAGAATTCAAACAATTTCAATGTTGCGGTTAAGGAAAAAAATTATAATATCGGTTATTTTTATTATCGTATTATTATTTTTCAAATTACACTCTTGGATGTTTCTATTTTCATATTTTCTTATTTGATAATTTAATTTCAATTCAATTTTTATTATGAATTTAATTCAGTTAATCTAAAAAATAGTAATATAATTTACATTACTGCAATCATCAAGTAAATATAAAGTTATTATTAAAACCAAAACTATTGTATTGATATTATTAAGCAATTAAATTATATTTTTATTCAATAAATTTGCAATATTACACTAAGTAAATTAATATAATTCATCCAAAATTTTAAGGCTCTCTACATTTCAAAATATTTGATTTAAAATGATTTAATAGAGACCTTCGATCCATCACTTCAGTCCTCTGGTTTTTATCCAACATTAGTAATAATTCAGTAAATTCGAGTAGTTTTAGAGCATCGGCTTTGTATACTTTTCCTACATTGTACTCTTTGAGACGCTTCCAGCTCTTGAGAATGGTTTTTAATTGGTAGAGATTTCTTCGAAGTTCCATGGGGTAGATTTTTTGAAATACATCGTACTTGTTTTCGATGATGAATACCATTTGGTCGATGGACCATGGTGGTAAGGATTCGATACCGTAATCCCACATGTCGCCCAGTTCTTTCTCGAGATGTTGTTGTATTTGAGGGTTCAAGTTCTTTTCTAAATATTCTATAATACTGGAGATTACTTGGTATAATTCGATAGAATAGTGGATAGACGGGCCAAAGTGAGATACATATTGGAATTCGTCATTGGTTTCGCATGATATCTCTTCAGGATGGTATCCTTCCATTTCGACATTATTTTTGTCACCATAAATATGAGGTAAATGATCAAAAGATTCACTAGGAGCGTCATACATAATAATATCATTATTATCTTCAACGATGGGATCTTCATTTAAAATTCTTTGATTCAAAGGCTTTTCATCCTTTTAATATTTTTAAAAATAGATTAATATTGCTTCCAGTGTTTATATTATAATGTCTAATTACCGTATAACCATTAACATGAACTTCGTCTACTTCCATTTGATCGGTGAGATTTTTAATTGCAGCTTGGAATTGTATATTCAGCTCTGAAGAAGTGTGAGTCGTAACCTCATGTACTTCACCCTTTACTCTCAAATTTTTATCATTTGTCAATAAAATAACAGGAACTGGAAAATATGTCTTAAAGTAACTATAAGCAATACCAACAATTAAAATAAATGGGATATATTTTTCAAATAAATAAATTGACTTACGTACAACAGTCCAAAATTTTATCGTCATTAGTCTATAATAACAAACGAGATAAATATTCCAATAAAAATAAAAATTGTATATTGGGAGTTACATCATAAGTTGAAATATATTCATTAGTTTTTTGTCCTCGTATCCAATTGGAATAATCTTTAAACCAACCAATCAACTTATCGTGAGCTTTTTGAGCTGATCTCTTCAAATTTTGATTGTTTCCTGACTGTTAAAATATTTGGTTAAAATTGATATTCTATAATAAAATTTTACAAGATTACCTTCTGTCTATCCAACTCTTGCAGTACGATCCAAGGTATGACAATGACCACATTTAATCTATTTGAATTGGTTACTATATCTTCTACTAAGTCCAAATCTTGAATTAAAATATTTGTATCAATAATAATTATAGAGTTAACCATTGATTCAATGTTCTAGATAAATTATTTAGCATTACATAAAATTTTAGTGTTATTTGGCTTGTAATTGACATAAACCTTTAATCAAATATACTAAATTTATGTGATTATGGGTATTGAAATTTTATTAGTTGTTTTTACTAGATTAAGTTAAAATCGATTATGAGAAAATTAGAACTTGAGTTAGTGTATAAATTATGAATTTTTTAAATATAATATACTCAATTAAAAAAATGAATATTCTGCAGAAATCAAATGGTTTAAAATAAACAAACCTTTAAATTAATATTATATCAATCAACCATGAGATAGACATAACAATTCCTGCAATTATAAACAAAATTTAACATTAAAAAGATATGTCTATTTTATAAAATAAATTATTTATTACATGAAATAAATAAAAATAAATTGATTTAATATAAACAAATATCACATTGAAAATAATTAACTATCGGATTCAGAATCTGAAGCATATGATTGTAAATAGTCTAATGGCAAAGTACCAGATTTGGTCGATGTTTTAGGTTTTTTCTTGATTTGAATGGTTGGTTGATTAGACGGTTTTGAAGAAGTATTGTTTAAAAACGGGTCCGATAGTTGACTCAGTTGATTTTTTAAATTTTTCAGATGGTCGTTGGTTGTTGCTTTGTCAACTGGATTTTTACTCCTAAATAGACTTGATGCGAGGGATTGCTCTTTAGATTTTTGTAATTGCTCCATTTGATCGTTTTCGCCTAGAGAATTATTGTGTTAATAAGGATTTGGAACTTGAGCATATTAACTTACTCTTAAATTGTTTTTGTTTAGCTTCAATTTCGTCATCCTTTGACTCAGGTTCTAGTTCAATAAACAAGCTATATTTATCCTTAAGCTGATTACTGCGCTCCTCAGCAGCTTCCCTTTCTTTACGTCCCTTACGAAATATAGATCTCAGTTTTTGAGATTGAGTATATGGATCTTCCCAATGTTTTTGATTTAGAGATTGAAGTTGCATCAATCTCGGAGCAGCTTCCAATCCCTTGTTAAAATCTTTCGTTTTGTGCTCAAGGACATTGAATGGATTTTGAGGTTTTGAATCATCTTTAAGTGCTATCGTTTCACTGTCTTCTGGGTTCCAGACAGTAGTTCTTTTAATGCCACCTTGGATTACCGTATAATCGGTATTCTAAATTAGAATTGAATAACAGTTTAATACATTCTTATGGAAATTAATAGAAACAACTTAATATTACTTTAGGATCCGTCTGCACCACAATCTTATTAGGACAGAGATGACACTTCATAGTGAATTGATAAATTGGAGTAGAAAAATAATTTCCAACTTTTTTCTTTTCCGCATTATAGCGTACCCCCATACCAATATTCGCATTACATCCAGAACAAACTATCGGGAAGGGCATTTCAAAGCGGATAATTAATATCCCTTGATTTAATTTTCTTGCTCGATGTCTTAATGCATGTTGACCTTGGTATGTATTTAGAGAACCCTATTAATGGATTAATATTTTATAAATTTTACAATATTTCATAAATATTTGTACTTTTGAAGGATCCCAATCTGGTGGATAATATTTATTTAGTGCTTTACGATCTGCCATTATGAATACTATTTACAATTTTCAATTTTGTGAAGTCTCAGTTTTTTGCAACCATTTAATCTAAATAAATAACCTTGTGTTTTTTATTTAATAAAATTATGGGATTATGAAAAATTTAATTTTATGACTGTTAATTTAAAATTTGATTAAATAGAGTTGATTATAAATACTATTAACCAATCAATTCCTACATTTAATTGATTAGATATCCCTCAACAACCCTTAATCCAATACAATATAAATTATGAATTCATTATCTTTACAGTCATATTTCTTTTCGATCGTCTAAATCCTGTTAAAATTAATAACATTATAAAGAATATTAATGTTAAACAATGACTTTAAAATTAAAAATAACAAGTGAGCGAGGGTCCCATGAAATACAAATTTCAAAAGACCAAGCAAATTGGAGTGATTTATTAAGTGTAGTAAGTGACAAGTTGGGAACTACACCAGATATGTTACAAGGTGATATACCTAATTTCACTATATTTACATAAGTTGATTATTTTATTAGTGAAGGCTGGTTTCCCTCCAAAATTAGTTTCAGCAAATTTAGACAGTTTACTAAGTGAAATGGATATTAGAAATAATGACCGTCTACATATTTTGATCCAGAATAACGGTAGTAATACTCAAATTAAAAATAATAGCAATAATAGTAGTACCAGTATTGGAAAGCATAAATACATTAGAATAGATTCTGGTTATGTAATTAAAAGAGTAATTATTATAAAAAAGAATTTTCTGTCAATGAGTATTAATACCTATTTACTTAGGATATTCCAGATGATAACAGTTGTTTATTTAGAGCTTTAGGTGTTAATTAATAACTTCATAACATTTTCAGCTATAATCTAATAAAATATTTTAGGGTATTTTTTAAACTCTAACAATATAACTTAATCGTTAATCAATATTTCATAATAGCTATGTTCTAAAAAAAGATAGTTCTATAGCTAACCAACTACGAAAAGGTTTTCATAAATTTTATCATTAAATAAATGTGAAGTATTGATAATGATATAAATTGATTAGACGTAGTCCAAAAAATCGTCCAAGATCCTGAAAATTTCAATGAAGCAATTTTGGGTAATCCTGTTAATGAATATTGTAATTTGATGTTGAAAGAAAATACTTGGGGCGGTGCAATTGGTAAGCCATTTTTATTTAAATTACACACACAAATATTTAATGATTTTAATTAGAATTGAAGGCTTTATCAGATGTTTATCAAACTGGTAAAAATAACCTTTATATCTATTTAATATAGAATATTTTAATTAATTGGTGATATAGAAATTTGTTCAATTGATATTCAAACGTTGAGAGCTGATCGCTTTGGTAATTTTTATTGAATCCAGTACAAACACAATTTTTAATTTTCATTTATTTTAGGCCAAGGTTTATATGATCAAAAAGTTTATGTATTATATAGGTAATTACAGAATATTCAATAATCTGAATTATACAATATTAATATATATAATAATTTAGTGGAATCCGTAACTAAAATAACTAATTATTATATTCTATTATGTTGACTAATAATTATTTAGATTATGACGCTGTTGCTCTAAGCCCAGATATTGAATTAATATCCAATCAAGATATTGATTTAACTATTTTTAACTCCAGTGATGAAGAAATCCATAAAGGCGTTATTCAATTAGCTGAATTGTTTCAAAAGGTAAAATTGCTCATAATCAACAAAGCATATTTGAAAAATAATAACGAATATTTTATAGGAAAGAGCGTTCACAGATATGGCGAATTTTACTTTAAAGTGTGAAGTATGCAAAATTGGTTTAAAAGGACAAAAAGAAGCTCAAGCTCACGCTATGCAATTGGGTCATAGTAGTTTCTCTGAATATTAAATAGCTCTATATTTTTTTACAATAAAATATATATTATATCGTTGAGGCTTTGTTTGATAAGCAACGGGACTCGTATTAATTTAAAATATAAATAATTAAAATCAATATGACTGAAATATATATATATATATATATATAATAAGATATATACTTACAACAACATTTACAATAGAATGGACATAATTCAGTAACTAAAGATAAAAATTGAATATATAATAATATCCCACATTTAGCTTAAAATTATACCTCCACCATCTCCAATCTGTAATTCTTCAGCAGTAAAAATACTCCAACCTTCTTCAGTTGCCTTAGCTAAAATGATTTTTAATAAATCTTCAAATAATCAAGGTGAGAGAATTTAAGCCTTTACTATCATAGAAATCATCATCATCGTCCAATTTAGGCTGCTTTTTAGATTTCTTAGAGTCTTAAGATTCATCAGTCTTAGTCTTTTCTTTCTTAGGCTTACTATTACCAAAAATATCATCTATTTCATCAACAACTTCTATAAATAATGATGTTAAATACAAAACTAAATTATGCAATTAATGATATATACTCTTTTTGACTTCATTTTTATTGTTGGTATCTTTGGATTTTTTGATAGTTTTGCTAGTTTCACTCTTTTTTAATTTAGATTTGTCTTCTTTTTGAATAGATTTTGATTGTTTATCGTCTAAAAAAATAATAAATTGTTCAAAATATATTAAATATATATATATTTAATTTTATAAATTTACTTTTTTTTCATTTTAAAATAATTTGAATTTTATTTAAAAATTTGATAACAAAATATTCTACAGAAAATCGTTGTTATGATTCGGCGTCAATAATTCTCTGTGCTTTGATATTAAAACATTCCAAACAGTCTGAATATGCTCTATCACACATTGCAGCGTGATGTCAAGGGTATGCTTTAAATGATAAAGTATTTTCAGTCATGGTGTTCCATTTGCCATAGCATATTGTGTTCGAGTCTATAGCACACGCATCTGGCGCGGAATGTGTAGAGTGCTACGCAAGAATGTAGCATATGGACTATGTTGACGGCAGTAGCAAGCATATGCTACATGTCAGTGTTCAAGCCCATGCAATATCTACAACTGATGTAATGGCTTTGAAATGCTAATTGGTTACAGTAGAATGTAATGAATAAGAATTGTAAGTCGATGGTAGAGTATATTAAGGTAATCTACCATTATTGTAAATATAACAGTTGCGACACGCTTACATAATGATGTTCGAATCTAAAATATTGCCAAGTGTATTTGTTGTAACAATTTATTTTAAAGAATAAATGGTGGTCAACATTTACATAGCCAATCTAGATACAGACTCGAATGTTTTCCAGGTTTCTTATCGAGAAGTATTGCATTTAAGTCATACTCGTTGTTGCCTTGTGACATTAGTCTATATCGGTCTACAGCATATTTTGCCCATCTACTGTTGTCTACTTCCACATTGGATGGCACGTCGGTGCTGTTTGTAAGATAGTCGAAATGGATATTAAACAGCAGCTCAGCATCGCTTGCTTCGCCAGCAGGGCGTAGCGACCTCGATGGGAGATCCCACTGCGAGTTGGTTATTATAAACTTGTCTTTCTGCATATAAACGGAAAGAGCCCTGGCGTACATCTCGTCACCAATGGATACACAAGAGCATGGTAGCAATCTATTCAAGTCATCTAGAGAGAGAGGAACATTTAGATGTGTCTTTATAAACTGCATGGTCTCGATCTTTTTGCGTACGTTGCATTCGTACCTTTCGAGATGTGTGTTTGCAAGCATCATGAACGCATCAATGTCCTGGATATAGTCCAGACCAACAATTATCTTTCCTCCAATAACTATATCAAACTCGCCAAATTTCAACACATTGCGTGGCTTGCATTTGTCCGCAAAGATGTACAAGTGTGTATAGTACTCATCCGGTGTTGATGACCCAAAGATGTCGATATTATTTACAAATACAGTTGCACAGATTTTTATATGCAACGACGACATTTGACGTTTGATTTGTGCTATATTGACAACTTAAAAACACATCTTGCCCCAATGCTCTAAGGAAGGCAAGCACTTTAGCCGAGCAATAGATGTTAGATGTGTGCCAGCTTGCCTTAAGCTTAAGCACTTTATGTAGATCCTTGTGGCCCACCTCTTTTAGTATTTCAAAAAAGGTGTGACTTTGCCTTTGCATACATTGTTTTTATAACAAAATATGTTGAATGAAGTAGATTTTTATTAGACCTAAGGACGAATAAAAGTGGTACTTTGCAGAATATATTGATCCGTAACTTGTGGGATCCACCCAAAGGTACGACTCCAGAGTTAAGGGTTTTGTTTGTATTGGGGGTGATTGGAGATAAAGTAATAACAGTATACTCAAGAGTGGGAGGGGATTGTAAATGGTATTATGAGGTATGGAATGGTGTTAGCAGTTTAAGGACTTACTAAGGTCTTGATCACAAAATATTCTAAATAAAGAAATTTATATATCAGGGAATTTGAGTTCCTTTATGGGATTTGAAATTAATCTAAATTCATTTATATTATATTAACTTTTGAAATATGAATTTATTAAAATAATTAACAAAAAATTGATAAACATTATCAATCACACAATATAATACCTCTTACATAATGTTAAACTTGGCTACAAGCGATAAATGGTCTGATCCAAATTCCATATTGGGCAACCCATCTCCAAGGGCTTCTCTTGGAGGTAAAGAGAACAGTGATTCAATTTCCAATTGGTGTTGAGGTGTATTTCTATAAAACAAATAATCCAAAGTACCCTTGAACCATGGTGTAACATTAGTGTATATGGGCTCATTGCCATAAGTAGGCTCCAAGTAGGATGGATCCAAAGTAGTATAGTTGGCATATGCACTTCGGGAGGGAGCGTTTGATCTGATTATTTTGACAATTTCATCAATTGGAAGTAAATCAGGATTTTCTAACTGTTGTTTAGCTAATGTTCTAGCTTCAATTTCTTCCTCCAATTTTTTGATCTCATTTTGATTTTCTTCATTGGATTCTAGGGATTTTAAGGTTTCTTGATCGTTTGAGATCTCTATTGAATTATTTGATAAGTATTAGTAATACATACAATGTGTTTTAATATAAAATTACTTTCTCTTAAAATTTCAATTCTTTGCCTCATATCATCGTTAATTTCTTTAAATAATTTAGATTGAATTTCGTCTTCTTTTAAAAGATGTGTCATTGCAAGATACCCCAAACTATTGGGAGTTGTATTGAAATCTAATTATTTATATCAAAATTGTAAATATGTAAAAATACCTTTATATCATTACCTCCACCATTAATAATGGGGAACTCTGAATTATCAGCAAATTTTTTGGTAGCTTCCATCACAATACAAAACTGTCTAGTTCTCTCATAATCATATAAGGGATGCCAGAATAAGTGACAATTTGTCAATATTAATCCCAATTCGCTTCCAATAAATTTGATTTTGGCTAATTGCAATATATTGTTAGTGGAATATGTATTTTTACTGATGGGATAATCGTCAAAATTTATGAGATCTCTAGAAATTAATTCAAATCTTAACGTATATGATTAGCTAATTGTACAAATTATTGGTTTGATATGATAATTACTTGGTCTTTTTAAAAGCTATACAACAACCTAAATAATTGCTAAATAAACCAAATCAATCCAACTACACACTCATTATTTACCATGCTTTTTACTGGGACCATGATCATAAATTGAGGAGTAGCCCAATTGCTCAAAAACTTTTTCATAATGCTCCTGATAACTATCAACCTCTTGAGCTAATATAATATCAGGATCTGATAATTTCAATTCATTTAATACACGATTCTTTCTATGTTTCCATCTAAGCATTGCACTATCACAATGTGTGAATAAATCTTTTTGAATTAATATTTGAGCCAATAACTATAACCAAATTAAATATTAGACTAATATATAATAATTTGTTTTTTAAATTAATATTACATTAAAACTCATTATAGTAAACTGCTGATTAGCACCAGCTTTTGTTGGAATTAAATTCAACCACTTTCTCGATTCCATAATTAATAATATTAGAATCGTTTAAAATTAATAAAAATTTTATATTAATTAACAAATCGCAAAATTAAATTATATTCTATTAATTTATATTTATTTTCCATTTAATTTTGTGAATCTATTTATAATTTATCTGATTTTAATTACCATTTTTAATTTATGGGTTATATATTTGGGATTTTGAGAATTTGGAATTAATTGAATTAATTCTGATTAAGAATTACTATTTTGTGTATATATTGGATAATCTTTTACGGATCAATAGAATAACGAAAAGATTTATCATAGATTATTAGAATCTATATATGTAATATTTCTTGGTTTTAATATTATCAAAATTATAAATTATCTAACTTAAAAATTTTTATAGTATATATTGTATCCGAAAAATTATTCATAATGATAATTGTAATTTAAAATATTAATTTGTTAAAATAGATGTTTATAATCATGAGTATATAATTAGAATAAACCTAAACTTAAAGAGTATTTGAATAATTCTTTACCCAAGGATATATATCATATAAAATCCATTTCTGAAATTTCAGGCTATATTGATACAATTTTAATATTTCGAATTTTCGTTTATATTATTATTAATTTTTTGAATGGTTAGATAATTTCAATATTTATGATTTTAGTAACAAATTTTATATACTAAAATATTATGATAAACAGTATATATTTAGTTTATAAAATAATAAAAATTTATAGTTTATTATTTATCATTATATTAGTATTTAGAAAATTTCAATAATCAAAGTTACAGTCTAATGTTTTTTCTTTTGTATTTTTTAAAAATTTGTTTCAAATTTTATAAAGTAATAATAATTATTTTTTATTTATCCAAATAATTGGATATTTTATATAAAGTTTAAGATGGAACTGATTAAATTCATATATTATCAATTAGGGAATATCCAAATTTTTTCATGGCAATATTTATTAAATAATATTAGAAAATAATTAGTTCATAATAATAATTTACCCAAATATATATTTCTAAATATTATGTGATATTCCAATAGAATGGGATATCAAATATTTTTTTTCAATTTTAAGTTGAATATTTTTAACATGAAATATCGTGATCAAATTTTAATTTTTTGTTGTCATCGTCGAACATAAGTAACAAAGTATATTATATGAATGAAATATTTGAGTCAGTTATTTTTAATAGAAGGTGCATATTATTTGAAAGTATTATAATATCATTTTCATAATTTCTATACTTGGATTAAGTTTGATCTTTTAATAAATGGTAGCCAGAAAGAAGTCTTCAAATATTACCTATTTTGAATCATGGAAAATGGAAAAATATATATATGGATTAATCGAATTATATATGTGGTGTACACTATATTTCCTAATATTGTCCAAGTATTAATCTTTAATAATGATCAAGTTACAGCCGATTCAGTCTTCATCTATGAAATATAAACTTTCAATAAATTCGCAATCAAAAATGATATTTTTTATGTTATTTTATTGATCGATAAATATTTCAATGATAGAATATTATCATAACACCAATTAAATTTAATAAGTTATTAAGACTGAGTACCATGGCATTAGATCAAGAGATATCCTCCACTAGTAAACTTGGTAGTCCTTAACGTTTAATCTTTTTATCCATTTTTTCAATTTAGCTCAATAAAACTAAAAAAATCAGAATATATAAATAGACTGAAAAGACTAAAATAAAACTTTGATTATCAAAAATGGTGCTTTGGGACAAAAAAATGTAATAGTTGCTCTTGATTATCAAGCAATGAAAGATATTACAACTTTATAAAATCAATAATAATAATAATAATAATGTTAATACCAATACTAAATTCAATCTCAGGTTTTGAATATTTCGTTGAAAAATTTTATAATGTTAAGGAAGTCTAAATAGACTCGTTAACACCAATTATCAACCAATAACGATTGTATTTAACAAATTTTCAATATCTTCAAATTTTTATTTTTAAATGATTTTACTTATATATAAATAGAATAGTTAATAGAGTTTAATATTAAAACTTTTTAAGGCTAAGGAATATTTTTATTTACAATTTAGTGGCAAATTTTACTTTTCAAAAAAATTTTTTTTGTAAATTTGCGTAATTATTATTTATAACCTCAAAATAGAATTTGAGATGATCATGCGAATTTTGCAATAAAATGATTAGTAAAAGTTGGCCAATTAACCAATAAAAGTGAGGAGAAAACCAATATAGTAATAATCTTAAGATCTTATTGAAATTGATAGTTTGACAAATGGTTTTAAATTGTTCTAATCAGTCACAAATTCTCAATATAAATATTGAATCTGTTCTGAATGACGGATGAATAATACCCGGTTCTCTGTTTGATTGTAGTTAAATAGTTGAAGTAATGTTACCTGGACAAAAGATTAGTTTGGTTGTAATGGGATCAGGTGGTGTTGGTAAATCGGCCATTACTATCAGCTTTATTAACAATCAGTAAGTTTTAATGTCAAATAATTTAATCTGATACCCAATATTAATTGTTTTTTGATAGGTTTATGGAAGAGTAAGTTTAATTTTTTTTATTTATTTTATTAATTATTAATATATTTATTATGATTATTTTCCTATTATTAGATATGATCCTACTATTGGTAAATTGTGAAAACCAAATTTACGAATATTTATTAATATATTTAAATAGAGGATTCTTACTCTAAGAACATATTTGTCGATGAAGTAGAATACCAATTAGATATTACAGATACAGCTGGTCAAGAAGAATATCGGTAAATATTAATATCAATATAAATTAACATATATATATATGTATATATATCTAATATTGATGATATAGGGGACTTTGGAGTGATCAATTTCTTCAATCTGCTGATGGATTTATTCTAGTGTACTCCATCACTCTAAAGTCATCGTTTGAAGAATTGAACTTTATCAGAAATCAAATTATGAGAGTTCGTGAAGATGAGCAATGCCCAATGATCATCGTAGGAAATAAGTGCGATTTGGCTGATTTGCGCGAAGTTCAAGAATCCGAAGCCAAAGAATGGGCCAAATCCATTAATGCACTCCAAATTGAGTCCAGTGCCAAGGCTTCTATCAATATTCAACATATCTTCACTAACATCACTAGAGAAGTGATCAGAATATCGAACCAGCCTAAAGCAACCACAGCTGCGGCTCAAACTACCGATAAAGCTGGTGGTTGCTGTTTGATTATGTAAATAGTTCACTCTCATCTGAAAACTCCTTTCAGAAGTATAAATATGGTCATTCTTGTCTATCAATGAATCACACTAACTCTCAAGTCTTTTAATTTCCCAAAATTATTTATAATTTTTTTATAAATTAAATTATTCAGTTTTAAAAAATGTATATTATAATATTATAATGTTACATAATCTAAAACAGCTATAGATTTAATATATATATATATATATATTAATTTAAATAACTATATTAGCAAAAATTATTATAAATTTTAAATTTTATAACTTTATTTCTTAAAATTCTTTGAATGAATATTTGACTAAAATTTGAAAAAATATTCTTTATTCTATAATAAACAGATTTATCCTTCAAAAAATTTAACACTCGATAATCTGGCATTTCTATTATTCAAGTTTATTGTCCAATTAAATATAATAATGTAAGTTAAAAGGAATATAGAATTTTTATGGACTTGAAATTATATTATAACCCTAGAAAATTCTGGTTCAAAATATATTCAAAATTGATGATATTTTTAATAATACTCTGTATTTTAAATATTAAGAATATTTTGCAATTAAAAATAAATAAAGATTTTGATATATAATATATAAAAATAAATATATAATATAAATTTAATAATGTTATTTATTATTAATTAATTTTTGTTATACTTTTAGCAAATTTCTAACACTTAAAATAATTCTTTTTATTAAAGACTAAAATTTGATATTTGATAAACTAATTAAATTTTCCTATAGAAATTTTCTTTCTTGTAAGCTAGTTTTTTAATTATCTAAAGCAATTACAATTACATAAGTTATAATATTAAGAATATACTAGATATATTAGCTTTTAGTTTTTTTTAATTAAAAATTTTTTTTATAGCTTTTCATTTATATATTTTATAATTATTATATAAAATTATAGGTTTTTTTAAATTATATTAAAAATATTAATTAAATAAGAATTTTATTTAAAAAAACAATATAAAGCTTATATTTAATTATTTTCCTTTTAAAAATTAAATAAAAGTAGTATGTACCATTAAAATTTATTTTAATAATTAATATTTGCTTATTAATAAAATATTTATTTAAAAAATTTATAAAATGGATTAATTTAAATTGATTTAATATTTTGATTTAAAATTTAATAAAAAATTATATAAGAAAATTTAAGATTTATTAATTATAATTATTTACTATAAAAACTTAAGTTTCTAATAATATTTTAATAAATTTTATTTAATAATAATTATTTTATTTTTTTAAGCTTTAAT
>JNEM01013504.1:0-60456 GCA_000697335.1 Conidiobolus incongruus B7586
AAAACTAAATAAAAATAACAAATGTTATTATAATTTATTATAATAATTAACATTTGCTTATTAATAAGGTGTTTATTTAAAGAAATTTATAAAAAAGTCGATTTAATATAATTTAACAATTTAATTTATTTTTTAGTAAAGATTATATAAAAAAATTTAAGATTTATTAATTATAATAATTTATTATAAAAGTTATAGCTTTTAATTATACTTTAGTAAGTTTTATTTAATAATAACTACTCTAGCTTTTTTTAAGCTTTAATTAAATTATAAGGTACTTATTTTATATTTTTAATAATTAAATTTAATTTAAACTTTAATATATATAAATTACTTATGTAACTAATATTAAAATAATTTGATAATTCTTTAACTAAAATAAAATGGTATTTTTTAATATATTTTTTCATTTTATTAATAATTAAAATAATAATAGTTAAAATTAATTTTTTAAATTTTAACAAATTTTAAATAAATTTTCTTTTAGCTTTAAAATAATTTATCTAATAATAAATAGTTAATTTAAATAATAGTTTATTATTAAAAGCTACTTATAAATTTTAAATAATTTTAAAGGGTTTAAAGTTAAGTGTTATAAATACTAAAATAAAAAACTTTTGATTATTATTATTTTATTTAAGTATAATTAAATTAAATTAAATAATAAATTTTAAAAAATTAATTTTTTAATCAAAAAAGCTATTATATATATATATATATAATTCAAGGCTATTTATTTTTTTATTTGATTTGTATATATTTTTTTATTTGAAACTAATAATATTTTTGAAAAATCACAAATTAAAAAATTTCTCATTTTTTTAATTTTATGGTAATATTAAATTATATTTGTTATATTAATATTTTGAGTTCTTTAAATATATCCTTTATTTAATATTATATTTACATATTATAATTATAATAATTTTAATAAAGTTTGTATATTTTAATAAAATTAATTTGTTTTTTTTAAATCTGGTATTATATCAAGTTAATAGTTTTAATTAAAGTTAAATCAAAGTTATAAAGTTAACATATTTATAAATTATACCATTAAATTTATGAATTATTATGATTAATGAATTATTTTATATTCAATATCATCTTTTTTTGCCGTTTATAATAAACGATCACATGAAATAAAAATCTTGATATTTTGATGATATAATAGAGTTATTATTTTCATTAATTTATATAAAAATCGGATTAAGATATATTTTTGATATAGTTCAAAAGATTATAATTTGAAATTAAAAAAATAAGAGAATATGCTATTTGAAAGTTTAATTTAAATCATTAATGGATAAAAAATTTAAATAAAAATTGTGTAACTGAATTATAATTAATTCCATATATGTTTAATAATTAAGGGTTGAATAATCAAATGATAATTAAAAAACAACGAAATTAGCTTCAATTGATATTAATTACTTTAATAAGGATAAAAGATTACTAACATGAAATTAAAATCTTTGAATATTAGCGCTAATAGTGCAATATGTTAACAAACGTTAAATTGTTTATATTTGAACAATAATATATATTTTTTGATACTGTTTCATCTTATATTAACCTATAGGAAACATGAGTTCTCAATTGATGAATTCATTCCAAACTGGATATAAAATATGAGAGTGGAAATGAAGAATATTAATATTGGAACAGATGAACACGGTAGGTATTAAAATGAGTGGGAATGCTTAGAGTTGTGACCTGGTGGGGCTTGCAGGAGGGTAGTCAGGATAGAGGGTCATTTGGAAATCTTTGAGACTGAATCCGCACTTTTCATAGAATGGAATGTTATCCTTGCTGCAGTTAAGTGTAATTTTGTATACTTTGAGTTGGACGGCGATGTATTTCAATTGATCAATAATTCTATTTTAACCAGTTATTTCAAGTTCAAAATTAAAAAATAATGAACATAATTTACCTTTGCCCCAATTTCTTCCCTCTTTGGGAGTCGTGAACGACAATATCTTCAATATGGCCAGCCTATATATTGATTAATTATCATACAGAGTTTAAACTATTAACTAGGCTTACAACACCACAGCTTCTAATGAATTTTTGTTCCATAAATATTGTGCCAGCAGCAACAACTCTACTAACTTTGGTATCTTCAATAACAATTGTGTAATAATTTCCATTGCGCTTCATAATTTCATAGTTTCCTATTATTAATGTATAAGCATATAGTAATTTTATGGTTTCATAGTTGATTATTACTTAAAAAGTCAGTCTTAGATACATTTCCAATTTTTGTTAATTGAGCCAAACAATCTAATAAACCTAATTGACATAATGAATATGATATATAGTTAGTGAAGATATAATATAATTACCTTTGTCATAATCTCCAACTTCCAAAGGTCTAATAACGTAGCCTTCAGGTAATTGGTTTTGAATTTCTTTTGAAATAAGTTGGTTAGTAAACATTTTAACAGATATATTATTCAAGTACTAAAATTGAAAAGTTAGTAAACGTTAATTTATACTATGATAATAGTGAGTATTTACAAGAGATAGATATTTCAATTAATTAATAACTACAGAAAGATATGCTGAAATTTTACATTATTCGAATATTTATATGGTGTTTGGAGATGGTGGTGTTGTTTTAGCCATTTAATCATATATGCTTTGGAATTTTTTTTGTATCCCAATTCCATTGGATGGTTGGTTTCAAAGGGACTAAGGTGAAATTTTATTGGGCAATTATCGCTTAATTGGGTTTTGGATTTTCACCCGACAATGCCAAAACAAATTATAGGATTAAATCATCCAATTTACGTAGTACAAAATATCTTTTTTAGTTAATTTGTCAAGTTTTTTTATATCTATTTTATAATGTTATTTTTAGAATTATTCGTAAACCTTGGATTTTGCGAATATTTATAAGAGTGATGATTAAGTTTAAAGAATTTATAGAATATTTACTGTATTTCATAAAATAACAGAGGCAATATTGAATTATAATTATATAATCCAATATTTGGATATAATTTAAGGTGATATTTTAATTGTTTTTGCAAATATAACAAATGATTAATTCTATAAAATGAAAGGATTTTGATTGAAATAAATTTCAATATCCTTTTCCAAGTTGATTCAGGTGAATTTAAGTTTGGTATGTATTGATAAGATAAAGTGAGGCTTGATCAAGGTTAAATTCATCATCATTGTAATCTCATTTGTTGTGTAAACGATATAAATAGTTTGATATGTTAAATTCAAGTCATCTAGTCTTCAAAATCACTTTGTTATTATGAAATCAGATATTCTAAATCAGGATATATGTCAACTTTGTTATAACCAAATTTATATCATTCAATTTAATAATATCATCTGCAGAATTACATTTAGTTCAAAAGTCACTTGATTCATATAAGTAGAATATCATCATTATCATTAATTTATTACATAAAACATTTATTAGAAATAATTAATATTGGAAAAAAATTCTATGGTATTTTGAAAGAATCAGTAATTGATATTCTGATAATACTAAATAATGATGTAATAATCGAGCTAATACCATAATATTGATCTATTATAATCTATTATTCATCTTCGTCTTCATCCTCTTCTTCACTTGATTCTTCATCTTCGAAATGTCTTCGGTTATTATTTACAAATAAATCATCATCGTTATCTTCATCCTCTTCATCCTCATCATCATGCTCAGGTTGCTTGTCCTCACTAAAATTAAAATCAATTAATATTCAAAGAATATTCAATAATAAATTATATTTAGTACACTTTATCTTGTTCAAACTGAGTAGGCCTAAAATAATAATATTCAATAAATATCAAATAAAATAATTATAAATAATTGAATAATTACCATTGCTTATTACTCTTTAACTGTTTAATATGCTCATTGAAT
Source organism: Conidiobolus incongruus B7586 (assembly GCA_000697335.1). Lineage (NCBI taxonomy): Eukaryota > Fungi > Entomophthoromycota > Entomophthoromycetes > Entomophthorales > Conidiobolaceae > Conidiobolus > Conidiobolus incongruus. Next base: position 3,887 of record JNEM01013504.1, read on the forward strand.
AAAACTTTTTCAATAGTACCCGATACTTTAGTTCCACTATTTGAATCAATTGTAGCAACGACAAAAGATCCTAAATCACATTAAAACATATTTTAACTTTAATAAACTCTTATGATACCTCTTTTAATCCAAACCAAATTTCTAAACTTTGGAGGCAATTGACCAATTGTTTCAATAAGGGAGTCATTTTCATAGTATTTTAATTGGTGTAAATTTTTACCCAAAGGATCGCCAACTTGAGCGATAACTTGATTTTCTAAAATTTCAATATCGTCTTCTAATATATTTTTAGTAATGTTTCTTCTGCCCATCGCTGTAAAGTTGAATTTTCTAATTAAATGTATAGTAAGGATAATTTATTAAAAATTATAGGGTAATAAAATTGTGGGATTTAATATTAATTTGGCTTTTATTGGGATGATATATTATAATAAATTAATTTAAATATTAATAAAAAGTATATTGAAATACATTAAAGCATACATATTTATTAATTATCACATTAGTGTGATTTTTTTTCAAATTCTCAAAGGAATAAAAAATTTAGAAGGCCTAGTGACAAAGGTAAGTACTATTTAAACTTCCTTTGCCAAAGTAAAAACCTGCCACCCGTAAGGGATTGGTCTGTGATAGACCTTTTGAAGCCACATTCACTAAAAAGAACGTAAACTTGTGATTATCTATCAGTTAAAATAAATAACGCAATTTTTTTATTATGTTAATTTTCAATATTTAATAGATTATTTAAAAAATAATATCATTGTGGGAATTTTTTTTTCAAAAATATTTAACACATCATTTATCCTGATTTCATATTTTATATATTTGTACTAAAATTTTCAAATTAATAAACTATTTAATATCTTCAAAATATATTTGCTGAAATATTGAATATATTATTATCTATATATTTATTATATTGCATTATCTGAAATATATTAATTTCCTTGTGATATACTTAATTCATTAATGTTATATAGTTATTATGATGTGTGGAGTACATAATAAATAGAGTAAAATACATGCTTTGTAGATTCGAACTTTACTATTTTTAATAGCTTGTAACATTTTTTCCAAGAAATGAGCTGGCTTCATGATTCTAGGTTTAATTTGCTTATAAATACAACAAAATTTTGTTTGATAAATACTTATTTAATGGACTTTTCAAAAATTCCTAAAATCATTTAATATTAAATAATTAAAGTTATATTTTTAATATAATATGATTTTATTAAATTATTTTTAAACAACGAATTGATAAATATAATCTTCGAATTTTAAGGTATTCCAATTATTGATTTATAGGAAATGGGTAATTAAAAATATCTTATGAGATTAAATGTTTTATATAAGGTGATAAGAAAATGTGAAGTATTTCATCACATACTTAAATGTTGGCGATTTGCTATTCTGAATAGAAAAATATTTTCTTTTTATAGTTGATATAAACTTTACAATAACCAATTAGATTAATTGTTAAATTTTACAAATTATTTTAATATTATTGAAGATGTATAAAAAGTATCAATGGATCAACGATTATTTATTAAATATTACAAGTACACAAATTTTCCATACAAATTTGCAAATTGTAAATATTACTAATGAAATAACAATTCCCTCAGTACTTTATATAATATTATGACTATAGAATCTATTTTTAATGTAATACAAAATTGGTTATACATTTCTAATATTAAGATATTTACTGGAAATAAGTTTGCCAACTATATAATGACTTTAGCAATTAAATATATATTATATATAGTTTAGAAGGTTAACAATCGAGTAAAACAGCATTGACTGAATGATATTATATATTATGTATATACATTACCGAATAAATTAACATAATGTAATAATCCAAAAGTTAAACATGTAGATAGATTTTATTTTGTAAAAGTAATATTATCAATTATAATAACGATATCAGGATCAATATGACACAGAGTTGACAATCTTTCATTTCTTTTTAATTATTAGTGATAATTGTTACTTTGTTAATGAAAAAATACACTCATTTGGACTAGCAACTTTGCAATTTTGATTTAGTTATCATATAGAATTTGTCTAATAAAATTGAAAGTTAACCCAAATCATGATAATTAATAATTGATAGTACAATGAAGGTCAAGTAATGTGATTATGAACATTGGTATAATTGATATTAAAATATAAGTTAATATATGTCATTTATCAATACATTATATTAATTTACAAATCATAAATAATTGGAAAAATAGAAAACATATTGAGTTTAATAATGATAATAAATAATAATTCAACACCAAACTTAAAATGTATAACATGTTGATATTAAGTTAACATCATAATATTTATTGGTTAGTATTTTATCCTATAATTTTTATATTTATTATCAGTTCAAGCAGGGATCTTTATAAATCCTTTGAATTAAATACAAATTTTTGAGCCAAGTTAAAGTTTCAAAATAATCATTTAATTCTATTTTATATTACATTGAAATCAAGTTTGAAAAATAATTAAAAATTTAGAATTCATATAGTTAAAAAATTATTTTATTACTCATTATATCAATTCTTACTTATTCATCATTATTTCGCAACGAGCCAAAAAATGCTATGACTTTTATAATTAAAAAATTATAATTGAATCAATTTGAACATTTTTTGGTTTCGATTATAATTAAGGAATGTATATAGTGTATTATAATTTTAAATGGTATGCAATTTAACATATTTTAATCTGAGTATTTTTATATTTGTGATTAAGTTTCTGAAATTGATTTGTAGTATTTGCCAAATCACAATATTTTGAAATATATTCAAATATATGTCCATATAGGTATTATATTTTTTAGTATAATTTTAATAGTATAAATATCTTGCTATTTCAACATTAATTAAATAATAATAGTGATAATAGATAATATAATGATAAAATTGCTTGTCTTAGCTGGAAATATATCTTACCTATAATAACAGAATTACAATAACCAATAATTATCGATATGGAGCGAAATAAGCTACATGAGTTCAGTAATGTTTATTTTAAAACAGAATAATATTAGATAATTCAATTTTATCAGTTTACTTTTATTATTATTCAATTATGTGATTTTTTTGAATTTACCTTGATAATTATTAAGATCAAACTTCAAATTAAATAACAAGGTAAACAAATTATTTTAACTAGAGTTATTTGTATGAATAAATATTGAATTAAATATTAATGGTGGTTACATAATTAATCTAACCCTTATTTTTTATAGTATTTATATTTGATTGAAAATTGATATTATAATTTGAAAAAGCTGATTCAATAATTTAATCAACTAATATCAAGTAATTGAAAATCACAAAACATACTATATGTAATTATTTAACTATATCCCTAATTTTCACAACCTAAATTACTTTCTAGTATATATTTTTATCATATAAACCACACAATCTAATCTAATCTTATCATCTTAAATATCCCACTAACCTATCCCATAAAATAATTGAATAAATCAATAAATCCAATAGTAAACCAAATTTCATTACAATTAACCAAATTTAATTGAAATTTAGTATAATATCAATTAATATTAAATATAAAAAATAAAAATATATATTTAATTATTATTTGTTTGAAATGTTGAGATTATTAAATAGTGCTAAGTCAGCTAATCAAGTCACTTCTAATTTGTTAAAAAATGTTCAATTTGTAAGCTTTCATTTTGTTTCAAATGTGTCAATTCTAATGGGTGATTTAGAGATCAGTTCACGATTTAACCATCAATCCCAGAACTGGCAAAGTTGCTATTCGTCACGGTGCTGGAGGTCGTTCCACTACTAACGAATTGGTCGCTACCGTTTTCGGTTGCACCGGTTTCATCGGTCGTTACGTAGTTAACAAAATTGGTAATATAAAATTAGGAATCATGGCAATCAACAACTTATTTATATAATTTAAATAGCTCGTAGAGGTACTCAAGTTGTTGTCCCCTATCGTGGTCTTCCAGATAACAATCGTCATTTGAAATTGATGGGTGATTTGGGTCAAATTATTCCTTTGGTATGAATTTAATTGCTAATGATTCAAGAGATCTGTAGTATTAATTTTTTATTAACCTAGGAATTTGACCTCCGTAATTATGATCAAGTTATTGAATGTGTACGTCACTCCGATATCGTTGTCAACCTAATTGGTCGCTATCAAGAAACTAGGTATGATTCATATCATTTAATATATACAATAAGATATTAATATTTATTAGAAACTTTACTTTCGACGATACTCACAATGTCGGTGCTCGCACTGTCGCCAAAGCTTGTCGCGAAACTGGTGTCCATCGCCTCATCCATGTCTCTGCTCTCAATGCTTCTGAAGATTCTCCCTCTGGATTTTTGGCCTCTAAAGCTCGTGGTGAAAAAGCTGTCTTAGAAGAATTCCCTGAAGCTACCATTGTCAGACCTGGTACCATGTACGGTTACGAAGACTACTTCCTCAATCGCATTGGTCATACCAAGCACATGCACCTCATGGTCAACGGCGGTCAGCAAACTCTCTACCCCGTCAATGGTTTAGATGTTGCTCTCGCCATTGAACTCTTGACCAGGGATGAATCATCCGCTGGTAAAACCTACGAATTGTATGGTCCCAAGCAATACACCTACAAGGAAATTGTCGAAATGTGCGGTGAAATCATCAAGGAATCCATCAACACAATCAGCGTTCCTGCTCCTGTCCTCAAGGCCATTTCCACTGTCATGCAAGTTTATCCCTACCGTATCCTTCGTCCTGACGAAGTCACTCGTCTCACCATCAACGATCAACCCACCAAAGACGCTCTCAAATTCGCTGACTTGGGCATTTCTCCTCAATACTTAGAAAACACCATCCTTACCTACCTTAGAGGCTACCGTACTGCTCAATTCTATGAATTAGGTTATGATGATGAATTATCTCAAAAGAAAGCTCCCAAATTTTAAAAACTTTGAACTTTAACCACTGTCTTTCAATTATTTTCTCAAATCAATAAAATTAAATCTATTTTAAATATTATATTGATAATTTAAATATTCAGTCGTTTAAAAATATCAATATTCTAGTTACAGTCTATTATGTTTGCCATATTAAATTGAGATAAAGTTTGTATGAATATAATTATCAAATATGAAAATGATGAGTATAAATTTTTAATTTTGTGTAAATAAATTGGGGTAAGCACAAATGTTAGTGACTATTATATTTGAATCAAAAAAATTTTTTATTTTAATAACAATCTACATAAACATTTTTATTAAAATATAATCAATTGAATTTGATTATTTTCTAATAATGGATATAAATAATCCTTATAAAAATTAAATAAATCAGGACCAGTATCTCTCATATCAGCTAAGTTTAATTTGCGAACATCTCTCTGCATATCCAAAATAACATATTTTAATCTTTGGAATTTCAAATCTTCTGAATAAAAATTATTAGTATATAGATTATATAAATAAATTGATATATTAAATTACTTGTTTCACTTAGTTTTAATAATCTATTGGGGGTGCCTACACCAATGTTGAAAGTATTTTCCTTCAAGAACTGAACTTGTTCAGAGACTTTAATATGCTTAGAGAATAATTTGGCTACTTTGGAAGTGCCTGAGATAGTTTTAAGAGCTCTATTAAATATGATATTAATTATCTGATTAAATTAAAGAAATTAATTTAAAATTACCGAATTAAATCAGTAGCTCTAATAGCCGACGATGTAACCATAAGTACTGTAGGATGACCAACAAATTTGGCTTTGGGTAAATCGCTAAGTACAGTAGCATCCTTGATCACTATAAATTGATAACTATTAATATTATTCAATAAACAATGATTAAATAAAATTTACCTGATTTAACAAAAGGAGCCAAATTTTCCATAATATGAGGTTCTTTATAATCGGTTGATAATTTGAAAAATGTATCTTATCAATTAAAATTAATACATTAAATTTATCCAAACATTTAAGTATACAAATTTACCTTTAAATTGAATCTTTTCAAATTCTTCATCAGTCAAATTTTTTAAATTAAACTTTAAACATTGGTTAAAATATTTTTCCAATTCAATAGATGTCATATTGGGGACGTCAGCTTTGGTATCAATTTTGATTTTCTATTCCAATTAAAATGTTATAAAAAAATATTAAAATATTGACAATATTGAATTACTTTGGGTGGTTTAGCTTCCTTTTTACTAGTTTTGGCTCTTTTTTGAGTTTCTTCATTAATTATTGACTCAGTTTCACTTTCATTTTCACTTTCAACTTCACTATGTACCGGAGAAAGGTGAAAATCATCTTCTAAAGCATCACCAGCGTAATCTCCATGATACTTGCTTTGTTTCATTTTAATCTATTTAAATTAAATCTAAATTTCTATTGATATCCCAAAATTTTAATGCTTTTTTTTATTCTTAACAAATATTTATAATAATTTTTAGAAATTTAATTTTATGGGATTTTTAAAAACTATATTGGTCAATTGATTGAAAAATCCTAATAATAAAAAATGAATATTTTTAACAAATTTTAGTAAATAGCTATATTAGAACGTAAAATTTATTTAATGTGATACCTCTTGCAAACTCAACCAATTTCTAATACTCTTTACCTTACTAAAGTAGAAGGGTTTAAATTGCTTCAAGCTGTATATAGAGCGATCATCGAAAGATTCATCACGAATATCTGTTGAATAATATTCAATCCAAGATAACTTGTTAAAGAGACCACGATGAGTCGATTTCAAGTTTAATAGTGCATAGAATGTCAAATGTCGACGGTGAGGTTGATAATCCTTGAATTCAATGTTCAAATAATCGCGTGTGATTTCGAAGTGGCCGTGCATGATTCCTTTGTACTTGGACTCTTTGTATAATTGTTTAACTACATTGATAGGCTCATCAGGCGTCAATAATTTGAGGAGTGTACCGTCTGGGTAGAAGCGAATGTAACGGTAGTAGGTGATCAAATGAACGGGGTTGTTGAATGTATTCTCTGAAGATCCTTGGCGAACATAGCAACAGGTTGAGATGTAGATCCCATCGTATCTAATTCTGGGATATTCTGTCCAAAAATATTGATATACGCCAAGATAATACTCGTCAACAAATGCATCCAAAGTGTATCCAGGGTTTGTCTTTTGAAAGTGTTTGTAGTTACAAAACATTGGATTATAATATAACTGCACCAAATGATGCCAAAGTGACTGTTCTCGAGTTATTAAAAAGGATCTCTTACAAGTCAGACTGAAATGATGAACACTTGACATATCGTTTAGAATTAAACACTGCAAAATTTTTACAATGAGTTCTTTAGGAAGTAAGTTTAGATAAACGGGCTTCTTTTTATCTGCAGCACCATATTCCAAAAGATTTGATGTTTTATCATTTGAAGTGTCTGAGTTTTTTTCAATTTCCGCAACTTGGCCATCATTTTCATCCTTTTGTTCATCTTCTTCAGAATTAGGAGGATTAAACCAAGATTCTACCAGCTTGTGCAAAGGATCAACCTTTTTCAAATCTGCCTGATGACTAGCCTTTTGATCCTTATCTCCTGGTGAAAGATGAGATTTATAATCATCGTCCAAGTGAAGATATTTGATAAACTCGAAATCCTCTTCATTTTTACCAAAGGAACTGGAGTTGTTAGTGCTTGATTTAGGCTCTTCCGTTTCTTTCCTTAAATAGGTACGATAAGACAAATCGACATCGGGGTCTAATTTAAAAGCTCTACGATAATACAGTAAAGCTAAGAAATGTGGTTAAATTTCAAAATCATTTTGTAATTTATAAAATTATATACCTTGACCTAAGTTACCCTCCCTCTCTTTTTGAACAGCAAGTTTATAAGTTTCCAAAGCTTTTGACTTTCTCTCACTGTAGCTCAAATTCTTGATAGAGGTCATATCGACAGGCTCATGATGTTTTGGTAATTGGGCTGAATCACTTTTTGGTCCCTGATCAAGGTTTCCAGTCAGAGGTTCTTGACTTGTAATAATATTAGGGTTGGAAGTCCCAGAAGTATTGGAAGTGTTGGGGTGGTGATGATCAGGATACTTTTGTTTCACTTCATTTATCCAATTCTCTCTAAATTCATCCAATTCGGACTTTCCTTGAGAATTTGAAGATTGATAAACAGTCATTTGCAACTATTAAAAAAATTCAAATATATTAAAAACTATAATATATTTACATTCAATTGTATATATTAATAAAATTATCACTAATTGATTTTATTTAAAGAGGAGCATTAGTTTAAAAATAATGACTGACAATTTAAAAGTTGATTCATTGTCAATGATGCGATTACCAATAAATATTACTTATGAATCAGATCCCTTTTATTAACTTGTTACACCTAATATTATCATTTTTGTATCAAATTGAAGATTATTTAATCATCAGATTAGGAAATTGCAGAAATCAATTTATTAAGAATTGAACTTTAATATAATAAGGAATCATAGTTAATCAATTTTTATTAGGTAATAATAGTAAATAATCGATAAATATTGAATATGAATTAAACCTTATTTTTTATTTAATTAATTTTTGGTTATGATATTGATAATTGATAACAGAGAAAATGACAAATAGATTTTTAATAGATCCATTCTCGATTATTTTTTAACTTTGATAAATTATGAATATTAAAATATTATATATCGATATATTACTTTATAGTTATTAATCATTTTTAATCAGGTAATAGGAAGTTTTTTACTCTAAATTTAATATATTCTTCTAAATAATAGTATTTTTTTCAGCATTAAATTTAATGATCAACTTTTTCGAATCAAACATGGTGATATCTTACTTACAAGGAAATAAGCCGTTAATAATTCTATATTTAAGTATATAATAAATATTATTACATAATTTTTTTAATTGCTTATATTAACAATCATTATTCTTGATACCAAAATATTTTATTAAAATTGCTTGAATTCAATTGATAATGCAAGTGAAAATAAGATATTAAATAAAAGGCTATTTTGGAAAATAACAATAAAAAGACTAAATATGATATAATACACCCAATTGATATTAATTATTAATGTTGATTTTATAGGTTATCTAGATAAAGAATTAGCCTGAGTATAAAAGCTACATAAAATCAAAGTGAATTGATGAATCAATAGTTTTTTCTAATCACAATTTATACATTTAGAAAAATATCTTTTCCATTTCCTGTAGGTTTAATAAAAAACATTTTCAATCTTTATTAAAGTATCAGGTATCCAAAAAAATAAACATTTAATGATGTATATAAGCGTGGATTTGTAATTTTTTTAGATTAATTTTTCAAAAATTTTATTGTTATTATACTAACAGAATTAAATACAGGGATAAAATTTGATCATGAATTTCCTAAAATCAAATCTAATTAATTCAATTCTGTTTATTATATTTCTTATATAATATCCACAACCAAAGATAAACAGCTGTTAAGAGACTGGTAATAATAAATTAATCTGAAAATTCTTATTGTTTGATATATAATTCTGAGTAATTAATTTATCTATATTTTTATCAATTTTTCAATATTATGATCGGCAATTTAATATATTAATTTGCGATGACAAAATTATTGTAATTTAGTGTGTATTATTCAATGAGTTTTATGATGACAATTTATTTATATAAAAATATTGATGATTTAAATTACTTCAAAAGTATATTAAATCCAAGCCACCATTATCTGAATAAACTTTAAATTGAAATTTAAAATGGTTAATATTGATCTTTGAACTATATTAGAGTATTTCTAATCAACATATTTTGAGTTGGATTTCAGGTATTTGCTTAATTACATTATTTATTCAAATAATATTGTTATTGAATATAAATGCTTACCCAATTGAAAATATTATAAATTTGCAAGTTATTATTATAGAAAAATATTTATAATAAATTTTAACCTGAACTAAGAACAAGAAATGAATGTAAAAGTAAAAACTTGCAACTGAGTCAGACTGATAAAAATTTGATATAGATATGTAAAATGTAAAACATTAATACATTTGTAAATTATTTGCATTGGTAGAATTTATCTATTTATATATTCAAACCGTTAGATATGGCAATCTAGAATAATGAAAATTTCGATTCCGTGCTCAGTTTTATATTTGGGTGATTGATTCAAGTATACTGGAGTTTATATAAAGGCACTAAATTATTAAACTACAAATATTATATATATTGATTTATATATTTTAAATCCAAAAAGCAATTAAATTATACTAATAATATAGAAATATAATTAATATGCAATTTCTAGAAAGTGATTTTAATTGTTAGCATTAAATATTTTCCAAGAATATAATTCATTACTTTTTTAGGTAATAACCAATAAATGATATTTTGAAATATTCAAAATTTATTATAGATATAATAATGTTGGCCTGGTTTTTTAACTATTTAATCATGAAACTTATAATTAATACTATTTCTCAAAACATATTTAATATAAAGAGAATTATTTCTAAAATAGTTACTTTATACTCAAATTCTCAATTATATATATTAATTTAAATAACGTGCAAATTATATTTATAATTAATTTTATAATTTCAAGGGTAGTTCAGTTAAATCTATGTACAATTAATATATTAAAGAATAAAATATGGACACTAGGAGTGATTATTTTTTACTTTTGGCGATGCTGTATAAATATTCATTGAAGAGAGATTTAATATTTAAATATTATAATCCATTCATACATCATAACTTATATTGAAAATTTATATTTGTAATCCCAAAAGTAAAAAAAATATTGTATGAATATTAAATCGAAAATTGAAATTGTGGTGAATTGTCCATTTTTAGATTATACAATCAGTTATTTTGATAACACCAGTACTTATATAGCGTGTGGATAGCTTTTTAGTATAATGGTTTTTTCTTTTATTTTTGTTGAAATAGAATCCAAAGATATGGAAATATCCAAGATCCATTTGATATATTATTTCAATGATGATACAAATCATATTTGTTAACATCATTAAAAGTAAAAAACTAAAAAAGAAAATATAATATAGTAAGTTATTATTTTACTATGAGTTTAACAATTTATAATTAATATGACTAGTAAATTGCTAATATTTTTTTATTTTCAAATCTATTTAATTTGAAATGTTGAAATACAAATAGTCTACAATGCAAATTGACATAATAAGCATACTTAATAATAATCTGGTTTCCTCTTTTTTCAAATCATAGTGTTATGAATACAATGCTTTATTAAATGATAACTTTATTAATACATGATATTACTCATTCTCTCAATCAAAAAGCATAGCATTAATAAACTTAAATTACATAATATTTTATACATCAAAGCGATAAAAATCTCGAAAACTTACATCGTTGAAAGAAGTAAGAAAATTAAATGTTTTAATATTATTATAATCCCAAATTAATTATATAATGTAATCATCTTTGATAACTTATACTGAATTGATATACTTTGGAAATATTCTGACAGTTTAATAATATAGATTAGTTTTTTAAAATTAATTATTTTTATTATTAATTATGAAAATAATATATTTCTGATATTTAAATAAAGTAAATCCATATACTAATGCTTAAAATTTAACAGATATAGAGAAATTATGTTAATATATAGTATTATATCAATTTGAACTTCTTAATATGTACTTAAAATAATTAAATAAACATATCAGTACCTTTATTTCTCGAATGATTATCTTAGAACATTAAATGACATCCATTATGCATTAGTATTCAATTGGTATAGCATTAAGCGATCATTGATTCCTAAGGTAATCAATGAATTTGAACAGTTGAAATAAATTATATAAATAATGTCATTTCCAGTTGTTTTGATAATTTAACATTATTATTTTTTCTAATATACAATTATGAAATTACTACCAATAATTGTGAATTTATTGACTTGGGGCGGAGTATTTGAAAATGTTAACGCTCAAAGTTGTGGTAGAATCCTTGTAAGGAAAGAGATCAGAGAAATGACTGAGCAGGAAAGAAGTGATTTCTTTAAAGCTCTCACTGATTTATATAATGATAAACCTGTTAAAGGGAGAAAAATGCATCGTTTAGACTACTTTGGATGGGCTCACACACAAGAATATGGTAATGTACACCAAAAACCTGCTTTTTTCCCCTGGCATCGATACTTTCTTCAGCTGTATCAGCTCATGATCCTTCAAAAAAATCCTAAAGTTGTAATTCCTTACTGGGACTGGACAAAGGATTCCCAAGAGCCACACAAGAGTCCAATTTTAAGTGATGCATACTTCGGAGGAAATGGTAATAAAAGCAACAATTATCAAGTCCAAAATGGTTTTATGAAAAATTGGGAAATGCATTTTCCTGAAACACATATTTTGAAGCGATGCTTTCATGCAACTGGCAAGGATAACAAATTAGAGCCTTCTGATATACTTGACGCATTACCAGATCCTACTTTAATGAATTCTTTGGTGAATCAATACAAAACTTATTCTGAATTTGCGTGGAATGCTGAGTTATTCCATGGTTGGGTTCATATTCTTATTGGAGGAGATCAAGGAGAATTGGGCCCACCTTGGAGTCCTAACGACCTTATATTTTTCCTTCATCATGCATATATGGATCGTATCTGGTGGCTTTGGCAAAAGAGGAATCCAGAGCTTGCACGTGCTTATGATGGTCAATATTACGATAACCCTTCCGTTGTCAGTACAGATGATATTCTCAAATTTCCGGGTACGTCATCTATTCGAGTGAATCAAACATTTGATACGCTCAGCTGGCCATTTTGTTACACTTATACCGAGCCCGAAGATGTCAAAGTAATGCTGAGCTCAGATAGTAGTAAAAGGGAAATTGTTCAACATACGAATATAACCAAAGAAAATATCAATTTTGATACAATCGATTCACTTATGCAAGTTGTCAAAGCTACACAGGAAACACCAGGCGCTGTTCAACTCCCAGAGCCAGTGAAAGATGCATTGAAAGTAGAAAAACCAAAGATAAAGCCTTTGAATCCTATGGTACCATTTAAAATGATGATGATTAAAAATCCAATGCGAGCAGCTCAAAAAGTTATGGAAGTAAATCAGAAAATCGAATTTATAAGTTCATTAAAAGGATTCAAAGAGTCAACCACTTTTAAAAAATAATTTAATAAAGTATTAATTAAATATTGCTATTTAATAAATTACAAAATACACAATATTATAAAACATTTAAAAGTTAAATTTTTATTTGTTTCCAAGTCATTCACTATAATATATGTTTATTGGTATCTCGAATTTATTCAAGTTATATGAATCCTTTAATTGAGTTAATAAAAAATAGTAAAAAAAATTTTTTCCTTATATTTTTTAACTTAATGAAGTCATAAGGTAGAATATTAGTGTAATCATTTATTGATTTTTTTTCATTTAATATTCTATTTAGCAAATCTATTTTATTATATAATTACTTTTGAAACTTTAAATTTTGTTAAATCAACTTTATAAGATTATTTTACTTGAATTGTAATTTTAAAATAAATTTAATATCACAGTATTATCATTTTTCTAAAATCAAAAAGAAATACACTTGAATAATTAATATATTTCAAACAACTTTATATTAGTACTTTGATGACCTGCTATTAAATACTATTTAAATTTGTAGTAGAGATTGCTTTAATAGTCAGTCCTATAGAATACAGTTTATTTTAAATAATTTCATTTAATTTGTAATCATGTTATTAATGAATTTAATTGATTAATTTTAAATATTAGTAAAACTCAAATATGTTTATTTTGATTATACTAATGAATTATATTTAAATATAGTAAATTTGTTTCTAGTAATTATATAAAAGAACAAATATTTTGTGTATTTATTAACTACCTTAAATTTTAATATTGCTACCTAATTAAATATTATTATCTATAAATTTTTAATTATAGAACTTGATTTCAATGTTGTTATGTAATAATAAAGATACTAGGTATAAATTTGTTAATATATAACACACCATTATGCAACGATCATTTAAAAATTTGATTAGATACCTCTGCTATATTTTAAGTTCAAGTCCAATTTGCAATATATAGAATAATATAACGAATATTATTTTGTAAAAAGAAAATTGATTAATAGATTAAAAAACTCTTAAGATGTTGATATTATCAAATCATCATGATGATATTTTTACAAATTAACTTTAATTTTTCATAATATTGATATTTAGAGATATAAATATTATTAAATAAATGAATTATTATATAAAGATTTAAATAATTAATTGATATATCGAAAATCAATACTTAATCAATATTTTTCACAATAAAGAGCATTTTAAATATCAAACATTAGTACAAAGCTAAAAAAATAACATTCTAAAATTATTTATGATTCTCATTTTTATGTATAGTATTGGGTTGGATTGGAAATATATCAAGTGAAATATTAAATCAAATTAAATAAAAATTTAAATATAAAAGTTTAAGAAGTTAGTGTTAAAATTCTCCACGTCGGGTTTAAACCGGCGACTTCGAGATTATGAGACTCACGCTCTGCCAACTCAGCCAAAGAAGCATGGATCAAATGAATTCAAAGTTCAACTTGATTTAATAAAGCACTTGATTTTGTGTCTACTTTTCAATTTTGACCTATATTTATTGACCAATATATTCAACTCCTATTATTTGTCTATATTCATTATTTAATGCAACCATTTTTAATTAAGTCATACATATTTTTTTCATTTATCTATAATTTTTTATTTTAATTACTATATTGCATATTAACAATTAAATATATCATTATATTTTTAATATTATTTATTATTTACAATAATTCAATATTATTATTTTTTTTTGAAATTATTACCTAAAATAAAATAATTTTATTGAATATGATATTATTTTATTGAAATAAATAAATATCTATAAGTTTTTAAAAATCAATGATAAAATAATATTTGAAAATAAATATAGCGATTTGCGTAGTGACCGTGATACAAATCTAATTTTAACTAAAGAGTGATAAATTAATGAGAAAAAACAAAATTCCATTAATATTATAACCAATAATATAGAGACGAATCGAAAATTGAATATGGATTCAATTCAAACAACTTAAAAGTCCAATACCCCCCATTGTAATAGGTTTACTCTTTTTATTATTTTGATTAAAAAGGAATTAATAACATTCAAAAAATGTAAATAATTTTATTGATTTATTAATATTTAATTTTAATATGCTTTGTAGAGTAGTTCAATATGTCGAGATTTATGAATACTTCCAAATTTCGTCATGTATTCGGGACACCTCATAAAAGGGAATTGTGTTATGATAACTTGAAGATTTCCCCAAATGCTTGGGATTCTAATATTGTTAAAGTCAGCACTGTAAGTATTTATCAGTTTAATGTGATAGATTGATTAAAGACTGATGATATCATTAGAAATTCTTATCAATCAATTGGAATGCTGGAGGCGGTGGTGCTTTTGCTGTTGTACCTTTAGAATCGACGGGTAAGATGATTTTCTAAGGGCAGCCAGTTTAAATTTTTAATATGATTGAATATTATGTAGGTAAACTTCCTGGTGAATATCCATTATTTGTAGGACATTCTGGAACTGTGCTCGATACCGATTTCGCTAATTTTAATGAATATGTCATCGCTTCTGGTGCTGAAGATGCTAAAATTATGATTTGGAACATCCCTGAACAGTTTCCTGAAGAAAATATTCAAACTCCTGCTGTTACACTAACTGGTCACCAAAAGTAAAGCTTTTATTCATCTATTTTTGATAATTTCACCAAATATTGATACATTTACCATATAGGAAAGTTGGTCATGTTTTGTTTCACCCTACTGCTGATAATGTTCTTGCCAGTTCTAGTGCTGATTTGACTGTTAAACTCTGGGATGTTGAAAATGGCAAGGAGTTCCAAGAATTAACAGGTCATACTGATCTTATCCAATCCATTACTTACAACTGGAATGGTAGCTTATTGGCTACCACTTGTCGTGATAAAAAAGTTCGCGTTTTTGATATTCGCTCTAGTCAAATTGTCCAAGTATGATATAAATCTATAATTATATAACAATCACGTATTCAACTAATATTCTAAATTAGGAAGGAGCCAGTCACGATGGTATTAAGGGATCTAGAGCTGTATGGTTAGGTAATACAGATCGCATTGCTACCACTGGTTTCTCAAGAACCAGTGAACGTCAATTATTCTTATGGGATAGCAAAGATCTTTCAAAACCTTTGAAGAAGATTGGTATTGATTCATCTTCCGGAATTCTCATGCCATTTTACGATGCCGACATCAATTTACTTTACGTAGCCGGAAAAGGAGACGGTTCCATCAGGTACTACGAATACGCTAAGGATGATTTCACTTACTTGAACACACATTCTTCTAACGAGCCTCAACGTGGTATGAGCTTTATGCCCAAACGTGGCCTCAATGTCAGCCAAAACGAAATTGCCAGAGCTTATCGTGTTATTGGAAATAACTTAATAGAGCCTATCTCATTCACAGTGCCCAGAAAAGCTGAAAACTTCCAACACGATATCTTCCCAGATACCCCAGGACCTGAACCCGCTTTGACTGCTGAGCAGTTCTTCAATGGAGAAACTAAAGATCCCATATTGATTAACTTAGAAAAAGGTTTTGTAGCAGCTCCCAAGAAAGAATTGAAGACGGTTGTCAACGTTGAAAAGAAACCTGAGCCTGTTAATGGTGAATCTAAGAATGTAAGATAATTAATTATAATTATTACAATTTATATTAATATGGATTAATTTAGTACGAAAAACTCTATAACGAGCTTAAAAAGAAATATGATGAATTGAGCGTTCAATTGAAAGAAAAGGAAGCTAAAATTCAAGAACTCGAAACCGAATTATCCAACCTTAAAACTAATGGAAGTGCTTGATTTTTCTTGATAAATTGCCAACTATATATGTATTCTAACATTTACTACATTCCAATATCTTTTTTTTAAATTTTTACTATAATTTTTACTAATTATCAGTTATATATTTAATTATTCATGAATATAGAATTAATACTTATTTAATATTATGAATTATTAAAAATATTTTTATTATTTTGATAATCAATCTTATATAAACCAAAATAATTATCATTATTGTAAAAGAATTTCTCATTAAGAAAATCACAACCAATAATCGCATAATTAAAAAACGTTCAATGAGTTCATATTAAATTATAAAATTTTCAAAATTAAAATATCCAAGAAATTCCAAGTCAATCTTTGCTATAATTGACCAATTTACTAATGTCTCCACAGTACCCATATAAAGTGAAATCAATCATGAAAATTATTAATTGATCATCTTGGAATCACACTACTTAATTTTCAAAATTTTCAATTACCCCATTCTTGTTCTAAGTTATCGATTTCAAAAAGTATATATAATATAAGCATTGGTATAATGATTGAATTTAGTTAGTTAATTTGATAATATGGAACCGTTACCCTTTCTCTTAGCTATCAATTGTGTAGTGTTTGGTATATTAGGTGTATGTGTCACCTGTTTAATCATTTATTTACTATGGAAGAAGCGATGGAATCAATTACATTTGGATTTAAAACTTGTATTGTTAGTTTTGGTCATGGATCTTTTAAGTAGTTTTGGCACTATATTCCTGGGTATGGGTAGTCTCATTCAGCCGAATTTATGGACTAAATATCCAATCTTATGTAATATTAACAGCTTTTTCTTAATTGGATTTTTCTATTCTAGCAACTATTTGGTTAGTTTGATGAGCTTACAAAGGTTTTTATCGACGGTCTATTCATATAAAATTAACTTTAAAGTATGGTTAATCTTGTCCATCTTAATCATCTTTACATGTTGCTTGATTATTTCGTTGGGAATTGGTCTCAAATTGGTTGATTTGATGCCTCTTAAGATTTATTGTATGATCAACATGGATAAAAGGTTGGGGTATTTGCTAATGGGGTGCTTTTGTGTGTTTAGTTTGTTTTCTTGGTGTACCATAGTATTTTGCTACATTGGTATCGTGTATTTCTGTTGGCAGAAGGACATTCAACTAAGAAGAGAGCTTTGCTTAGACCATCAGACAGCTAAAAAGCGAATGAACAAACTTTTGGTAAGATCTCTGATCATTGTGACTTTATACATTATCGCCAATACCGTTGAAGTGCTGAATATGATCTATGAACTGGTAACAGGCAAAAGTCGAGGTATTGAAATGGACTTTATTTCTTGTTCCTTAATGAATTTGAATTTGATCACGAACGCTTTACTGGTACTCAGTCTAAATAATCATATTAAAAGTGATTTCATTAGAATTTTTAAAATGTAAGATAAAAATAAAAGTTTTCTCAATTTTTGTTTTTTATTGATTTATTATGAGCTTTATAACATATTATATTTTTTGAAATTAGTAATATTTGAGTTTTCAAATAAATAGAAATATATTTAACAGGATTTAATAATTATCGTCAATGTTTATATTTATTGAGAAAATAGATATTACAATATCTAAATATGTTACTTGATTGGCTTATATAACTAATCCAAGTAATCAATATAGAATTGATGACTCATACTTTGAAATATATTCTTAATTGCTAAAATAAATTCTATTAAATTTCTCATTGGTATTATTAGTAAATATCATCTTAAATTCCTTAATCAAGTAATTTAACCGAATATTTAAGTCACAAAAATATCAGCATATTTGAAATTTTTAAGGTTATTTTGAATAGATATTACAGTAATAGTAAAAGTGGTGATATATTTAGTATAGTAATTTACACTATTTCATTTTATTCAGCATATATTTATACAATTTATATTAACTAAAGATGATAAGTTGAAGGAATGATAGAGTATTTTTGATAAATTAAGGAAATTGGATAAAATTTTCCAATTTGGTTATATCAATTTCATTCAAATTAAATTTTCCACTATATAATCATAATCTCATTTATTCAATGTCATTATTCTTTTTTAATTCCAATTAATCAAACAATACTAAATATAAAAATATGACAACTGTATTAATTGATAATTATGATAGTTTCACTTGGAATGTGTACGAATATTTATGTAATGAAGGTGCGAATGTAGTGGTTTTCCGAAATGACAAGGTCACACTCGAAGAAATTATTAATTTGAACCCAAGAAATTTGGTTGTTTCCCCAGGTCCTGGTAATCCTTCTGATTCTGGTATTTCTATGGACGCTATCCGTCACTTTGCAGGTAAAATTCCTATTTTGGGTGTTTGTTTAGGTCACCAGTGTATTTTTGAAATTTACGGAGGTACTGTTGCATTTGCTGGGGAGATCGTTCACGGAGAAACGAGTGACATTACCCACGATGGAAAAGGTTTGTACACTGGAGTTCCTCAGCAGATTGCCACTACTCGATACCATTCACTTGCTGGTGTCCCCTCAACCCTCCCAAAGGAATTGGTGATCACCAGCAAGACAGACAGTGGTACCATTCAAGGCGTCCGTCATCGTGAATATTGTATGGAGGGTGTTCAGTTCCACCCCGAATCGATTCTTTCTGGTCACGGACACACCATGATCCAAAATTTCTTGAAGTGGGAAAAGGGTACTTGGAGAGAAAATGGCCTCTATGAAGAATTTGTCAGTTTGGATATCACCCCAAAGGTTCCCAAGGATGGTGCCAATCCCGCAGGAAGTATACTTGAAAAGATCGCTCATCAAAGACTTAAGGATGTTAAAGAAGATTCCAGTATTCCTGGAAGAAGCTATCAACAACTTGAACAATTACTTCAACTGGGCTTAGCTCCTCCTCCTATCAGCTTTTACGAGCGATTAAAACAGAATCCAGGCAAGACTGCTGTTATGGCTGAAATCAAAAGAGCATCCCCTAGTAAGGGTAATATTCAACCCGATGCTCTCGCTGCTCAGATTGGTCTCCAATATGCCGATATGGGTGCTTCTGTAATCTCAGTCCTCACTGAACCCAAGTGGTTCAAGGGATCTCTCAGGGACTTAGAACAAGTACGCACAGCAATCAGCAGATACCCCAACCGTCCTGCAGTTCTTCGCAAAGATTTCATCCTTGAACCTTATCAAATCCTTGAGGCTAGACTTAGCGGTGCTGATGCCATTTTATTAATTGTTGCTATCCTTTCCGAAGTTCAGCTTAAATCACTCTTTGAGATGACATACCAACTTGGCATGGAAGCTCTTGTAGAAGTTAACAACGAAAAAGAAATGGAATTAGCTCTCAAAATTGGTGCAAAAGTTATTGGTGTTAACAACAGAAACTTACATACCTTTGATGTCGATATGAAGACAACTTCTCGCCTCGCAAACATGGTTCCAGAAGGTGTCATCCTCGCAGCTCTTAGCGGTATCAAGACCAGAGAAGACGTCGCTCAATACGAGAGTGAAGGCGTCTCTGCAATTCTTGTTGGTGAAACGCTGATGCGTCACGAGAACCCTAAAGTAATTTTCAATCAACTCATTGGAGAACCTGAACCAGTTCAAGGTGAATCTTTATTACTTCCTACCAGACCTAGAATCAAGATTTGTGGGATCAGCACACCAGAAGCTGCGGTCCATGCTGCCAAATCTGGAGCAGACTTAATTGGTATGATCT
Source organism: Conidiobolus incongruus B7586 (assembly GCA_000697335.1). Lineage (NCBI taxonomy): Eukaryota > Fungi > Entomophthoromycota > Entomophthoromycetes > Entomophthorales > Conidiobolaceae > Conidiobolus > Conidiobolus incongruus. The sequence goes on from JNEM01013504.1 coordinate 24,531, forward strand.
TTTGCAAATCCAAGCGCAAAGTCACAGTTGAAAAAGCCTTAGAAATTGTTAAAGCACTTCGAGAACTTCCCCTAGAAAGAAAAGCACCTTCAATCCAAAATTTAAAAAATCCGGACTGGTTCCAAATCGAATCTAGCAAGATTGTGAATGCAGATAGACCACTTGTAGTAGGTGTGTTCCAAAATCAGCCACTTGACTACATTCAGAATGTTATTGATCAAGTAGGACTCGATATTGTTCAATTCCATGGTGATGAACCTTTGGATTGGGCACATTTCATTAAGGTACCTGTCATCAAGGTGTTCCATGTTTCTGAAGACTTAAGCCAAGAGAATTTGATGTTCACTCCTCACTATCACAGCCTTATCTGCCTCGACGCTAAACCTCGCAACGAAACTCACTCTGGCGGTCATGGTGTCACATTTGATTGGATGATTCATTCCAAGCTGAATGATAAAATGCAAAAGACCAAGCAATGTATACCTATTATCCTTGCTGGAGGATTGAATCCAGATAATGTTGTAGATGGAATTCGCCAAACTCAACCTTTTGCGGTAGATGTCAGCAGTGGGGTTGAAACTGATGGTGTCAAAGATTTGGAAAAGATCAAGAAATTCTGTGATAGTGTCTATTCCTTATATTAAACATTTTTTCAATTTTTTAATTTATTTAATGTTTACTATATACATTGGGTTATTCAATAAATTATATTGTTACCTTGTAATCATTGATTTTTATTTTAATTAATACATAATAATCAAGATTATATTTTAATCAATGGAAAAGGGTATTTTAATTCATATTAAATGGTTCAATTTAAGTCAATTTCCAATATATAATTAGGAATATATTATAAAAAATAAATCATACTTAGTTTGATTAATTATGATAACAAGTATCAAGTAATCCAAAATTTTAATATTGTATATTAAATATTGGTTAATGTTGTTTGAGAAATTTTTTATTTTATTATATTCAAAATAATCATAAAGTCAAAAGGTATAATACCGATTTTATCTTCAGCCCTATACCCTGAGCAGGACTCGAACCTGCAACCTTTGCCTTAGGAGGGCAACGCCTTATCCATTAGGCTACCAGGGCTGTCAAAGATATTGTAACAATGATTTAAATAGTAATTTGATCTTATTAATATTGTGTCAATTGATCAATTGGTCAATTTTTTAGCTATCACAAAACTGTTTTTTATATCTACTCATTATGATTAACATATCCATAAATTTAATAAATCTATTACAATTTATCATAGTAATTAAGGTATTCATTAAACTCTCCTCAAAAACAACCATAAAACTCTATTATTATTATTATTATTATTATTATTATTATTATTATTTAGATATCAGAAATGATACAAACTATATTCAATTCTATTTAAAAAGATTATAATTCCGATCTTAATGATCTATATATTGCAATAAGTTGATGAATATTTTATTACATTAAAAATATAATTTTTTAATTAAATTCAAATATATATTTTATACAATAAATTACAAAATAATTTTATTGATTTTGCGGTAATATAAAACTCTTTAAATAATCGAACCTTTGATTGAAAAGTTATACAAGAAAATAGATACAATGAAAGATCATATAGTTAATCTATGAAGTTGGCTATAATTACAATTATCAAACAATATATTTTGATATTTCATTTTTATACGATATGTATTTAATGAATTTTTGATTGTGTGTTATAATGAGGATTCGAAAAAATATTTTAAAATAATATTAAAATTTATTCAAATCAATTAATCGAAATATATCAATTGAATAATACAATTTCTCAATAATGATTAGTAATAGTATTTATTTTAGTTTTACTTAATATAAATTACATAAAGATTAAATAAAAACAAATAAATTTAATAAAATTTCAATCCCATTAAATTATATCATCAATTAAAATCTATAAAAAATGAATACATTCAAAATTAATTTGAAATTAAATAAAAATAGAATGAATTAAATTACTAATTTCTAATTAATAACACTAACACTTCTAAGTACTAATATATATATATATATATTTATTTATATCAAAAATGGCTGAAAAATTAAATAATAACGAATCGAGTTTTGAAGCCGATTCCGACGAAGTTATATTAATTCCTCAGGTATTAAAATTGCCTATAGGTTATAATAAAATCATTAACAGTATTTTATAGAGCTCCACTTTAAAAACACCGGAAAAGAGAAGAAGCAATGTAACTCCTAAAAGAAAATATTTAAGGTAAATAATAAATTGAAATAAAAATAAAGATATTCACTCAATTGGTTAAAGTCCTACCAATTTTTATCATAATGATTTAAATAGACCTAAAGTGAAAGCTACTTCTCTACAACCGATTTTAGAGAATAAGACCACTTTACACAATCAATTTTCAAGTATGTTTAATTATTACAATATACTTTTTATTATTCTAATTTATATATTTTATAAATAGATAATAATTCTAACAGACTGGTAATTTCTCTTAATTTTATTTATTTAAAAACATTATATTTATTATTCTATACAGCAAATGCCTTTCAAATCTACGAGTACACTAAGTAACAATATGTATTCAGTCACGAATAGTTCAAGTACAAAGAGGACGATATCAGCGGGTAGTCAAACATCCAATAAAAAATCCAATTTAGTGGCTCATATGAAGACGAAGGCGGAATCCAATCAATTTTGCATCACTTATGATGTTGACAAAATTATGATTGGCGCAAAGTTGACACCTCAGTATTTGGGCCTCATACAGTTGAAATTCATTGACAATGAATTTCGATTGATGAAAACCACCGATAAATCCCATCATCATGGTGACGATGTGGTCATTAAAGCGAGCCATTTTGATAAGTTCTTTGTACATTTGAGTCCTCCTCTCATCTGTATGTTTTTAACCAAATGTCCAAAACATTTTCCTAATGCATCCGAAGTAAGAGGTAAGTATTGCTCTCGTCATTATGAGCGTTGACTAATATAGATTCATAGTTCATTCTCTAGATCCGGACAAACGACGAGTTATCTTTTTCTTAGAAAGAAATTCTAAATTGGACGATGTAATCTCTGCCAAGTTTAGGAATATATTTTCCAAATACTGGATTGATAGTGATTTTAATGAGTTTATTATTAAATCAGTTGGCATTACGCAACCAAGTAACCATAATTCACCTAGCAGCCCTTCCCACCACGACAATATTATATTCAACTATCTTGAGTCAGGAAATCATCACATCAATTTGGAATCTTCACAGAGCCAAAATCAAACTAACACAGTGGTTGAAATCCATTCCTCTCCAGAAATATCAGTTGAAAATTCTGGTGACAAACATCTCTCAGAAGTTGATATTGAAAACTCTACTAACTCTCCAGCTCAAGAATCAAGTCCCAAACACCAAAACGATTTGCTCCGCTTTGACACTCATCAAAACGAAGTGAATGAAAATACAAAAAACACACACTCATCTTCAATCCCATCTGCCTATACAATATTGGAAAAATCATTCATCAATATGAAAACAGAATCATCGATCTATGATCCCAGCAATCTCTCTCCAACTCTATCGTCAAGTGCCAACAAAGTATCAACAACGCCCACTAAAGCTACGAGGGGTGAAACACGACCCCCATCGCCCGATTTCGACCCCGAAATGACGAGATGGATTTCTGAATTTAGTAATTCGGACAATGTACTTACTCATCAATTTTCTAATAACAAATCCATAACAATTCATGGGGACGATCTTTCCAGACTCAAATCTGGTATCTTTTTAAACGACACGCTTATCGAATTTTACTCGCAATGGATTTTGACGAAACGTATTGAAGAAATACCAGAGTTAAAGGATCAAGCGTATATATTTAACACTTTCTTCTATACATTTATCCAGAAGGGAAACTTTGAAAGGCTCAGGAAATGGATATCCAAAGTAGATTTATTTAACAAGGAGTACGTGTTCATTCCCATTAATGAGAATTTCCACTGGTATGTAGCACTTATTTGTCACTTACCCAATTTCAATCCATTTGAAAGTATTCCAACCATCAAGTCAGATTCTAAATCCAAAGAGCCTACACCCACCCAATATCCCACTATTTTCATATTCGACTCGCTCAAACTCCGGCATCCTAAAACTTTCGAGCAGTTGGATAAATTCCTTCTGGAGGAATACAAAATTCGCCATCCTGACAAATTCACCGATGTCGATGAGTCCAAATTTGAAAATACTAAACTAACCCAACATTACTATGCGAAAGTAGTGGGCCAAAACAACTACAGCGACTGTGGTGTCTACCTCCTATACTATCTTAAGAATTTCTTCCAAAATCCGTCAGCCCAGCGTGACTCCATTTGCACGGACAAGTCTATCAAACTTGAAATGAAGCCCAACATGAAAATTATGCGTCGCGAAATCCTCTCCACCATTCACCAGTTGTTCCTATCGCGCGACTGTCCCAACCTCCTGGAGACCGTAGACGATTTGGACTCGAGCCAATTCGACATCGGTAAATCCAACGAAGCTAACGATGATAATAATGACGATTTAATCATTGAAGAATCTTAATTATTAACAATGTAACAATAATTATAATATAGCAAACATTATATATTCTGAAATAACCTTTAATTGGTTTATATTTTGATATATTTTATTTTATAATCCGTTGAAATTATTATTGCCTATAATTTCAATATGGATCTTTAATGATGCATATTTAGGACATAAATCTAGTAATCTATGTTAATTGTGGTTACTTTGAGTTTTAAAATTGACTTTAGTTCCAAATTTGAACGTTTTTTAAATTTCTTATTTTCTATAATTGTTAACAAAATACTGCGAAATTCCAAATTTAGTATCATTATTTCTATCTGTTTGATCTAGCTTAATTTTAAAGTGATTTGTTATAGTTTGAATTATAGGTATTTATTTTAACATATTACATATTATTACCAGATAAAAAATTTGAATATAATTTTGATTTGAATTGATATTATTTTGAATTGTAACGATTTTATTTTTGAATATGATTATTGATTGATTAGAGGGTATATGAAGTCGATGTAGCTATTTGAGTTTAACTATCGTATATATAGTAATGGAGTTGACTAAATGATATATTAAATATTTTATTTATAATTATATATACATTATCTTTCAATTAGTATTTAATAAATTATTTTTACAATTACTGAATTAATAATAATTTGTCATCGAACAATGAAATTCCTAGAAAACCATAAAAATTCAATTCAGTGAAATCACCATAAATATCCAATTAGTTGGACTAGTAATCTCAGAATCTCTCTCTTTCTTATTAATAATAAAATTAATAATAAAAAATGGAACAGTTATTTGATACAAATTTACCCGATAGTAGCTTCGATTCTACTTGGAATTTTTTAGAACCTAGGTTGGATTTTGTACTTCAAGAAACTGAAAAAGGCTTAAGTTATGCTCATTATATGAGTATTTATACGTAATTTAAATTATTCATCCAATATTATATTCTATTAAATATGTTAAATTTAGTGCTATTTATAACCACTGTTTGAAGAGTAATAAAGATCAAACTGGTAACTAAAATAAATAATTATAGAATTTATCTATTAGTTTACAAAAAATTAATCAAATTTATAGCTCAATTAGAAGAAATGACGACTAATCAGGATTCCTTATATCATCGTTTACAAGAATTTTTAAAAAATCACGTAGTTAACTTACGATATGTAACATATATATCAAATTCAAATTGAATACATTTAAACTTATTCTATTGGGCTTTTTAGACTGAGAATAATACTTTAAACGAGAGTTTATTGATTCATTATAAGAATAACTGGGATAAATTTACTATGGCTGCTAAAACAATTCATAATATGTTTGGATATATGAATAAACAGAGTTATAGAAGGAATACAGCTGGAAATGGATTTCATGACGTTTATACTGTAAGTTTGCTTTTTTCATTATATATTCAATATCACTTATTTAATAATTTTAGCTCGCTTTAAATTGTTGGAAAGAGAATATCTTTACACAAAGCTCTGAAGCTTTAACTAAAACTATGTTGAATATGATTGAAAGGCAGAGAAATGGTGAAATTATTGATCATAATTTGATTAAAGTTACTCTGGACTCTTACGTCACTCTTGGTTTCGAAGTGTCTACCCGCGTTGACGCTACTTTGAATATTTATAAGGAAAGTTTCCAAAATGATTTTTTGAAACAGACCGAAGAATACTACTCTCGTCACGCTAAAGCTTTTCTCTCTGATCACACTATTCCTGAATATGTCGACCATGCTCTCAAATGCATTAAGGATGAGAACGATCGCTTGGCAAGTTACCTTCATCACTCTTCTACTACGCCTTTGATTGAAGTATGTCATGAACAACTCATCAAGAACTATGCTCCTCTCATTCAAGAAGAATTTCAGACTCTACTGGATAATGAACGTCGTTCCGATATGTCCAAAGTTATTAGTTTACTCAATATGATTCCTGGTGGTACCGATCCTTTGAAGGTCAAATTTGAACAGCATGTCAAATTGTTCGGTTTACAGAGCATTGAACAATTAGTTAACAACGCTAAAGAAACTGTCGATCCCAAGGAATACATTGACTGCTTACTCTTCACCCAAAAGAAATTCTCCAATTTGGTTAATGAAGCCTTCAACAACGATCCTGGATTCATTGCATCTTTGGATAAGGCCTGCAGTGAATTGGTTAACCGCAACAAGCTCACCCAAAAAGAAGGAGTTACCAAGTCTTCAGAACTCTTGGCTCGTTACTGTGATGCTGCTCTCCGTAAAGGTTCTAAGATGACTGAAGAGAGCGACTTGGAACAATTGTTAAAAGATGCTATGACTATCTTCAGATACATCGAAGATCAAGATGTCTTTCAGAAATTCTACTCTAGAATGTTGGCCAAGCGTCTCGTCAATGGTACTTCATCATCCGAAGACGGTGAAATCAACATGATCTCCAAGCTTAAGGACTCATGTGGTCAAGAATACACTTATAAGCTCCAAAAAATGTTCACCGATGTTGGATCCAGCAAAGATCTCAACGAAACCTTCTTCAACCAGCTCTTTAACCAAGATCTCAAGGATTCCGACATTGATTTCTACACAATGGTAATCAGTTTTGCCTCCTGGCCGCTCACCTCAACTACTACAAACTTTACCCTTCCTGCAGGTCTTACCACCTATCATGAAAGATTCCAAAGATTCTACACGCATCAATATAATGGCAGAAAGCTGAACTGGCTTTACCACTTGTGTAAGGGTGAAATCAAGGCTCAGTACGCTCACTCCAAAATCCCATACACCTTTATTGTATCTACCTACCAAATGGCCATCCTGATCCTCTTCAACGATCTTGACAGCATATCTTACGAATCGCTCCGCGAGCGCACGCAACTCGAAGAGGATGTTCTCAATGGACAGCTCGGCATTCTTATCAAAGCCAAGATCCTTCTCCTGTCCCAGGGCAGCAAGGTAGGCGAAGCCAACTCCGTGTACTCCTTCAACCCCGACTTCAAGAGCAAGAAGATCCGTGTGAATCTCAATCTCCCCGTGAAGAGCGAAGTCAAGCAAGAGACCGAAGATACACACCAGTCCATCAATGAAGATCGCAAGCTGTATATCCAAGCAGCTATTGTCCGAGTGATGAAGACGCGCAAGACTCTACTCTATGTCAAACTGGTGCAAGAAGTGTTGCAGCAAATCTCCACTCATTTCAAACCCCAAGTAGCTGACATTAAAAAATCCATCGACGTTTTGATTGAGAAGGAGTACATTGAAAGAGACACCGAGGATAAGAATACCTTGAAATACCTAGCTTAAAAACTAAATATTAATCCATCTTTTATTATTGTTATTAATTTAAAATTTGATATATTTTATTATGTATTTTAAATAGGGAAAATTTTAAATTTTTTAATTTTTAATTTTTAATATATCAAAATTTAATTTAATATTGATGATCATTGATTTTTCAATATTTCTTTATTAAATATCAATAAAAATTTTTCACAAAATTGAATAATTTTAGTTTAATTAATATTAGATTTTTAATTTTGATATTATTGTAAAATGTAAGTATTTCTGATTTATATGATGTTTATTTGAATTTGAATTCATAAAATTAACATTTGATCTAGTTATCATTCATGATGAGATGATCTAATATCGATCATTTTAAACCGTAATATACATTACTAATCTTTAATAAATTATTTATTATAATCAAATCTTAAACTCTAATTTTGATAATTTGAGCCTAATTTATATTGATATTCAATATATAAAATAAATTAAAAATTCAAAATTAAAATATATTATCAGTATTTGAATAATTTTACAGATGATAATAAGATATATAAATGAGGCGACTACATTGTGATGTTCATCTTGATGACTTTAATTGCAGAAACGATTAAATTTAATTTATAAAAAACATATCATTAAATTCTGTATAATATTTTAAGTATCATGAATTTAACAAATCGAAAGAGTAGTATCCTATGTTGTAAATTATATATTATCATGGGATTATTGATAAAAGAATAAATATTTTGATGCCATATTATTTTTGAATTTGATTTTTAATGTTTTAAAATTCAGCATTATACTAATATTATCTAATATATCTATTCAACCAAAACTACACCTTTTATCACGTTGACATTATTTAAATATTTAGTATATATTATTATATTATCCCAAACTTGAGGTATAAAATTTAATCATTATTCGAATAATTATTCATTTATATAGATGAGTTGATAGTTGATATTAGTTAAGTTTTTTGATTGTATAATAGTTTCAAATTCTACAAATTTATCTAGTTCGATTTATTACTAATATATATTTATTCAAAATATCATTGATTAAATTTAAATAAATTCATAATGATTGAAGAGTATTGTGGATTTTATTTAATTTTGAGTATTTTATATACTTTTTACCAAGGAAAGGCATATAGTCAATCTAATGTTTATCCAATATTTCACATAATGTAACAATCAAATGATTCAAACATAAAAATATTTTAATTTCCTGATAAAGAATGCTTACCTTAATAGTAGCATTCCAAATCTATTAAAGGAAAAAACATGAAATATAAAACAATTAAAACTATAACTAACATTGAAATTACCTTTATATGATTATTATTTTAGAGTTAAAGATAACGGATTTACCTAAGATAAAAACTGACCATTTCTTGATTTTATTTCAATATATTTAAATCCTTTGAATTATCCATTAATTAATAATTTATTATTAAATTATTAATATAATTGAGAACTGTGTTGATTTGATTTGCCACCAGTATAATTTACAAAGTTTGAGTTTTATAGTTAATCATTTATAATTCACCATTATATTAGTTCACAAGTGAAACTTTGTATCTAAGTAGTTTTAATCCAAAATACATCAATCTATTTTTTGATATATAGAATGTTAGTAGAAATTGATAACAATTGTATTGGTTTAAAATGATTTAGCTGAGATATTGGTTAGATATTACAGGGTTGCATTCATAAAAATAGATTTTCCAATTTAATAAATTGAAAAATTCAATTAATCAAATGATTTTAATTGTTTTTCCTCCAATTATTGCAAAATCAAATGGTCGCTACATTGTGATATCCATTATGTTCCCAAAGATGACGTTAGTATCCAAGATATTGTTTGCTTGTTTTAGAGTTTAGATGCGAAACTAGTGTTAGATCTTGAATAGTATAAATATCAGCCATCATCCATTAAAATCTTAATTAAAAATATTAAAATAATTTAGATTTGCTTTAAACAAAAATAATGATTAATAGTGTGACTCACAGTTATAAAGATCTAATCTTATCAGAGTGGTACCCCCAACTCATCAGCTTAAAAGCTCCATTTGTATTAGGTATTGCTTATCTACTCGTCGTCAAGTCATGGGCTGCTCATAACGCCAAGAAGTATAAGGATGTCAAGCCACCCAAGAGTGGACCTACTTTGACATTCTTTGCAGCTCTCCACAATTTTTTGCTTCTGGTATTCTCATTCCTTACTTTTATCCATACTGCTCCTGTTATGTTTCGATTATTCAAGACCCAAGGATTGGATAATACATTATGTGATATAAATCAAAATGCTTGGAATAATGGATTATTCTACTGGGGTTGGTTATTTTATCTGAGTAAATATTACGAATTTATCGATACTCTGATTATCCTGGTTAAAGGTAAAACTATTCTTAAAATATTCTGATGGTATTATATGATTCTAACAATATGGTCAATTTACGCTTCAATAGGTAGAGTACCCATGTTCTTACAGACTTATCACCATACTGGCGCAATTTTTGGCATGTGGGCATTAATTGCATCCGAATCCAACGTTACTTGGATTTTCGTATGCTTGAATTCTTTCATTCATACCATTATGTATTTTTATTATCTCATGACCACTATTAATATTCGTCCTCCTGGTAAGCAAATTATTACCTACTTGCAGATGATTCAATTTGTTACTGGCAATACTATTGCTTTCTATACTTTAAGCTTGGATAACTGTATGACATCATTCAGTCGTTTTGCATGTTGGTTCAATTTGGCTTATGTTACTCCTTTATTATATTTGTTCGCTCAATTTGCTAAGAAGGCATATTTTAAACCTAAAAACAATAGTGAATTAAAAGGTGATAATAAGGGAAAGAAAGAATAATATTATCATTGAATAAATTATATATTTTATCTTTTTGAACATTTCTTTATTTAACCTTGGAATATTTTTATATTGAAACAGAATTGGGATATTTATCCCATAAATGAAAAATCTAATAATTAATTATTAAAATGATATAAGTTAGAGGTCATAAAAATTTAAATTCTTCAAAAGCTGAAAATAAAAAATATCAATTTTTAATAATGTCTTCAAATCCATCCCAAACTAATTCACCATCACAATGGTCATCCAATGCATCAGAATTAGAAACAAATAGTATTGCAACGAGAAATTCCAAAGTAAATTCGCTTAGGTATAGACCTTCGCCACCCAGTAAAAAGAAGAAAACTTATGATTTATCAGACTCGGAAGAAAGTGAATTGACTATTTTAGATTCAGAAAGTGACAGTAATTCATTTTTTTAGTATTTAAATTATAAATTATTAATTTCAAAAATTAGATGAAAAATTAAGTCAATTATCAGATAATGAAGAAAATAAAAATACCCCTAATCAAAATATCAATTTTGAAAGTTTAACGAGACGTCAAAAGGCGAAATATTTAGAAGATTATCAAGTTGAATTTTTAGAATTACCAACTGGTAATATTAATTAATATAAAATTTATTCAGTTTTAATATATACTATTTTATCAGAATCTAAAAAATCTAAATTAACACCTGAAGAAATTGAATCACGTAAAGCTGAATTATCTAGAAGGAGAAGACATCAAAGTCAACAAAGAGCAGAAGAAGAAAAGGTAATTTCATTTTTTTTAATTAAATATAATTTATTAATCTTAAATAAATTTAGAATGCTGTTATTAGCAGATTATTAAAGAAACAAGCTACTAAGAAATCTAAAAAAGATAAAGAAATCGTTCCAGAAACTGAGACTGAACCATTACCTCCAACTAATATTTTATATAAGAATTATGAAAATGGTCTAGCTTTATTATCATTTCCACAAGCTGATCAATTTAAATTAGATACTAGTCGTCCTGAGTAATTTTAACGTTTTTTATTACTAACAAATATATATTAATATTTAATTATTTGTATAGAAAAAGAACAAAAATACCTAAGTGCCAAGCACCAGGATGTAAACTACCAAAAAAATATTGCAATCCGAAGGATAACAAATTCAGTTGTAGTTTAGAACATTATAAATTATTATTAAACCAAAAATAATAGTAATAAACTCAATTTATTATTTTCATTTTTATTATTCCAACTACTTCATTTTGGTTTTTGATCTAAATAAATCTCCAAAAATTTCAAGAATTATTTACTGGAAATGTTAATTCCCCTCGTTCCCCTTGACACATATACATTGCATTTAATTATACAGTTTTATATTGAGATCATTATATAAATGATTCAAGTCACTAAAAATATTTGGTATTCAAAAATAAAAAATGAATAATAATGAAAATACAGATTTTCTTACTCGACATAATACTGTTGATGATATAGGGTCTGATAATGGCAGTAGTACTTTTGAAGATATTGGAACCAATATTAATAACAATACTCGAACAGATAATGAATCACAAGATTCTAACAATATTATATCAACCAATACAGAATCCCAAAATAATAAAAACAATACATCAGTCAAAGAAGTTAAATTAACTTACTATTGGCAAGTACGCGAATCAGACTATTCAACATCCAAATTTTCAGGAAATACTACCGATATATATACATGTGATAATAAGCATATTAAAAAAGTGAATACCGAATTCTACAACAATTTACACGTCGAAGGTAGTGCACTACTAACCGATGGTCGATATGTCAATTGCAATAACGACAATTGCACATGCTTCAAATTAACCCAATACCCTATAGGAAATCATCAAAATCCGTTAAATTTCGCATCTTCAGTAGCTAGTAGAACTTGGGAGTTTGGCCAAAAACTAGTGATTAAAGAATTCGTCAATTTAACATTGGCAAATGGAGAAGTTCATAACGGATGCTTTATCGTCGACGATACCGGTTATAGTTTGGGGCCTAATCATCTTGATTTGTATGTTGTCACTAAAGAAGCTTATCAATGGCTGGACAACAAATTAAATTTGGATAAGGTTCACATTGCATTAAACTCAAATTGTCAGGTTAAAAAGTATAAGGTAAGTGACTCTCAATTCACTTTCCAGATGAACCAATCCTTGTTTTTCACTATAATAATAATTTGGTTTTTCAAATTTCTATGATTTATTTAATAAGAATAAATAATATGATCACAAGTATTTGGTAAAATTGAAATTATAAACTAGTTTAATTTACGTTGTTTATTTTTACAGATTGTTTGTTAATTAATTTTAATTAATTGAATTGATTCTTGAAAAACAATTGAATTAAATTTAAATTTTTTGGAGGAGAATAGGGAGGGAGGGGGAGAGATGATCTGACACCAATCTTTACTTTTTACAAGATGTTGAGGGGGTGTAGGAGAAAAGTGATTTGGGGGTCTAGAGAGTAGTTTAACTTGAATCCAACAGATTCTGAATTTTTGTTTTAAATTTGCCAAGTGTAGTTTGAAAAGTTGAAGACTCAAAGAGTAAGTTTCAATGTTAGCCATTAATATAAATAATTATGCTAATTAAGTCAGTCTCTATAATATTAAATATCAAACAATTACACATAAGATGACATTAATTAAACTATAACTGATTATAGTAATTTATTTAACAATAAAGTATGAATTTTAATTAATTATCTAATTTAATTGATTGAAGCCCAACTACATGATGAATTGCTCATTTTATAAAAAACAATAATTAGCCAAAATTTTTGGATTGAATATGGTTATATTTGTCGTAGCTAATTATGAACATATATCAATAATAATATTTCTTTTTAATAGGTAAAATAAATGAATCCTTGGGAGATGATTTAGCAAGAATTAAATACTTCAATTTTAATACTCTCCCTCAAACCCTTACAATTGACCAACCCCTTAATTTCTTACTAACTTTACCAAAATTCACTCCTTGATAAGTTTAAAAATTGATATAAACCTTCAATTCACAGTCATATTCTCCTTATTAAATCTGAATGTTTATCAATCTTTCAAATTGGAATTATATTTATTAATCTCCACGAATATTTTAAGAGATTTTCAAATTATATATACTCTGCTTTAAGATTCCGATTTTTCAAAAGTTAGTTTATCAAAAAAATGATGGATTCTCACTCATGTCAAAAGTTATTTTTAGATAATTGGTATTCTGCTCTAGTGTCAATATAGACTTGATACCTGATATCAACAAGCATTTCATTACTTTGAATTGGTTGAATTTCCACTCTCCTATTTGATTGAACTAATTTTTGTCAGATTTAGCAATGGATCAGATATTGAAAGATCTTATAAGTTATTCAGCAATTTTTATGGTGAATATCTAGTGTCACTCTGAAACGATGTTTCTTTGATATGGGATTGAAAACTACTACAAAATCAAATACTTCCAAATTATTTCAACTTATTTTTCTCTAATAAATTGGTACTTTATTCAAAATAATACTTTTAAGCTTTTTAAAAACTTTTCAGTATTATTCAATCAAACTAGAATAAGACGTTATTAATAGGATTAATGATATAATTTCAAAATACGCTGATGCTAGATCTTCTTTTTTGGGATATCAGATAAATCTTTAAATTAATTTAAATAAGAATAAGTTCAAAATTTCTGCACTAGATTTAAAAATAAATTTATTTATCAAGATTATGTTTATTGACTAATGGTATTGTTGCAAAGAATTGAGAGGATGTGATTTGAATCCAAACGTTTTAGAAAAAATTTCACATGACTGTTTCTGAAGCCTTGTACCCAATCAATATGCGTTACCAAGACATCTGCCCAATAGTAGTGTGCCTAGTGGTCGACTCTAGAAAAGGTACTACATTTTTTAGGAACCTCAAACACTCATGAAGTAGGATCATTTATTCTTTGAACAAATCAACAAATGAACGATTGAAAATAGTTTAATCCAACAATATAGTAAACTCATCTTGTTGAGCCAGTTAAAATGATGGAAACTTTAAATAAACTTGATTATGCTAAGAGTTTGATAGATAAATAACAATTAAATCCATTTAACTCGATTGAATCTGGTGAAGTAAAATAAAAAAAGTTGGAGTTAGAAGAGTATGAAAATTAAAAGAAATGTGTGGAATGGATTGATATGTAAAATTAATGGATGACCAATAATTACTAATTGGGCAATTCGTAGGCTGTGCAATATGTATTTTGATTGAGTTGGATGTTAAAATGGTGATAGGATGTCTTAATGGATGCTAATAATTAAAGAGAGCAATTTGATGTAATATTAGAGAGGAAAAAAGGAAAATTAATAGTTTGATTCCATTTTTGAGGATCAATAATTGAACTACTACAAATTATGAGACAATTGTGCACGCGAACAAGAAAATTGAAAGATAAACAATAGACAAAAAGTGAATAAAATTGATAATAAATAGGAAAAAAGAACTCTTGGAATTAATTAATTGAAGAATATTTTACTTAGTATTAACCATTACTATTAAAGATACAAGGCAGCCTGAGAAAAGCAAACAACCAGATGAAATATGATAGCTATTCGAGATATGAGAGATAAAAATAACACAGTCAAATAGAAGGAAGACAACAGGATTTACATCCAAAAGGGTTCGGCCTAAATATACCATGAGTTATGATCCATTAGTAGACGAAGACAGGATAAATATGATAGGTAGCAATTTTTACAAGTCTAAATAGGTGTGTAAGGGGTAAGAAAATAAGACCATCTTCGATACTTATTGGAAAGATAAACCATCGATATTGGAATATGAGATGAGTCGTATTGCCTTTCAAAATATTAATAAACGATTGAAAGTCAATTTAATAATCTTCAATACGTGTGAAACTTCTACCACCCTTAGGCTTGGTGATAAGCTTGGGGTTATTTTTAGAGAGAATTTGGAGGTCACGTTTGGCAAAATCAACTTCACAGTTGTGGTCAGTGGGGTATTTGTGTGAGTCACAGAAGACATAATCACAGAGGCATTTGTTGATAGCTTGCTTGGCCAAAGGAATCTTGGCTCGACATGTCTTACAACGGCTCTTATTAGCAGTTTTCTTGGGAGCAGGGGCATCTTCATCCTTGCTGAGATCAGCAGAGGGAACTTCGGTTTGGGCAGAAGCTTCAAGCTCCTTGAGAGCATCTGTTATTATAGTAGTAGGGACAGAGATAGAGGGAGCTTCCTTGTTCACCGAAGGAACAACAGCTGACTGAGCTTCAGGCTGAGAGCTCTTCTGTGTTTCTTTGAAACATTTAGAGCACATATTGTTGTAGATTGGGTTGCCATAAAAACCACAGCCGTTGGCACAGAATTCAATAGTGTTGGTGCTTTTGTTTTCCATTATCAATAATTAAGCAGAATAAAATATAAAGAGTCTAATATACAAGAAGATAAATAATTACTAGAGCCGAACTCGAGAAGTAGTAAAAGAGGGAGAGTTAATAAAAGAAAAGATAGGAGATAAGGAATTAATTTGAGAGCAGAGTGAGGAAAATCCTCCCTATTTATACTTCTCCGAGATATAACTAATTAGAAATCAATTCCAAATCAAGTCTCAGGTGATTCCAATTAGGGGAAAATTTAATTTGATTGGTTTCCTATTGGGGGGAAAGCTTCAACTTCTTTTAAAATTGAGGTGTTTGCCAATAAGCTTGCAGCTTTGCCATCAAACCCAAAAATTGAAAATTCATGCTACTTAATTAACAAAGAATGATTTGGGTTGATTTAAGGGGAAACTTAATGGAATGTTCATTTATGGATTGATATTGGATGCCTCGTGATTGTCTAGTTGAGCTTGAATGAGTTGAGGAAAGATCTCCTTAGTGATATTACACAAACTAACTCCGTTCAAGGCGAAGACAGGCAGTATTATTGATGAATTACTATTGAGAATTTCAATATGAAATCGAGAAAATTGCGGAATATTCTAGAGAAATGTGAAGTATGGGAGATACTGACTTCACTTCTACAACCAGATTGATAACGGATATCGATTTAAGTTATTTACGATTATGCAAGGATATCACCTCATTTTGCCCGATAACAAAATATTTGATTTTTAGCACATATTTTAACAATATTTCATATTTGTAAAGGCGAATTCCTATTAGCGAGATGCTAATGGGAAAAGGTAATATTTTGAATTAGATAGCTCCCTGTATTTAACCAGTATAATAAATTAATTACGGTAAGTTCTGTTAACCATACTGGATTTAGAAGTGATAGTGCCAAATGTTTAATGTACCAATTTTAGATTTGTTGAAATAAAAGACAACTCCTCAAGTGTTTCTGGTATTTGTATCCTGGTAACGATCAATTTTCATACATCAAACCATATTCGTAAATTTTGGCAAGAATAATGAGATCAAATAAATTATCGCTGATAGTAGGGCAAAAATTGAAAAATGTACGGCTTAATCATGTTGCCCAAGAGGCCAATTCATCCACATCGTTTGTACCCCAGAATTTGACCTGTTATAAATATCTTCCAATTTGATCAAACTGAATAATAATGAAAAATACAGCGGAATTCAGAGATCTAACCACTCCTAACAAATTTACTAAATCAGGTGAATTCCACCCTTCATAATTTAAAACAAATCAACAACATTCAAATCAACCAATCAAATTCGTCCTCTTATTCCTAAACAAAAAATTTCACCAAAGAGTCTACCTCGTAATTTATTCATAAAACTTCAGTTGTACAAATTGTTACAGGTTAGTTATGTACAACTATATTCTTAGTGTGATAAATTGTTAATAAATGGAATCCTTTTTAGTCTACGTCCGATGTCTGTTACTTCAATATATTTTAATAGTCAAATTCGTATCAAATTATTCAGAAATCTTATATAAAAAATCAAAATTTCATTTAGATTTGATTCAAACAAAATATAATCAAATCTTATAGAATCAAATTCAATTTAAATGGCAAAAGTATGATAGAGTAGTCAATATTGTTAAATCAAAAAAGGATAATTGATTTTAAAGAAATGGAAAGGATATAAATTAAATTAAAAATGAAGGGATTATTTTGGATTTATTAGTAATAATGAAAAGGGTGTTAATATCTTTAATTTGTAATGGATAACTTGATTAAAAATCAAACTTCAAATCCCTTTTCAATATTCTAAAGCAGTCCAATATATGATTTAAAATTATCAGTAATTATTAATAATATTAATCAGATTATCCTGTTGTTTCGAATTGGGATAAAATCAATTATCTTGATAAACCTGATGATTCACTCAACAAATTGCTTTTGATGCAGTTTTATTCTAAATAGCATTAGGTTCTTTCAATTTCATCTCTTGGATTTGGTAATTTTTAATTGTTTAAATCAACAATTATTAAGGTTTATATATAGTAAAATATCCCATAATTATTTCTACTAATTGATTGATTATTTATTATAATATTTTGATGTCACAAATTTATGAGAAAAAGAGAAGTGTAGAGAGATGAAGTTCACAAATGGTTTCAAAATCTATTGTCTCTTGACATTTCAGCACGGGTTTGAGTGTCTTGTTTCGGGCACGAGTTCATTGATAAGTGGACAGGTGCCGGAGCTTCCTGCACAAGTGATCAATACTGCTACGCTCGAACTGAAGATTTTGGATGCTGGGCTGATTTAGCCCAGTGTTCCTTAAAAACTGAAGACTTTTTCTCAGCGCGCATACAAATATGTGCTTTTCGGTGACGAATTTTCAAGCACACGCGCTTTACTGTAGATTGGTCACATTATAGAATGGGCGTGGTATACCCGAAGATGGACCGATTGATGTACAACTGTTGCTTGAGTGTGGCGCAGTTGGAATCCTCAGCACTCATTGGCCATTAGTAGTCACAAATTTATTTTTTTTTCTCTATAATCTATCCTTCAATCAATATACATATCAAATCACTGTATCAATATAATAATCCAATAAATAATACACATTTCATTAGCATAATAGGCATTTAATACTACTTTCATTTCTTAATTCTACATCCAACGATGATACTATCTATATCATCAAACTAATTGTTCTAGTTAATGATTCATTGTTTTTAAAAGTATTTTGAGTTAATTTGATTTAAAATATGAAATTTAATCTTTGGTTTTAAATTTAAAGTGATTTAATATCACCTCCCAAAAGTTAATATTCAATCCCCAACCAAAATCCAAAGCTTTTAAATGATTTTTCAATTATTTATTATATTTTTAACATTACTTTGATTATAATATTATATATATATATATATGATATAATCAATTCTCAACAAAATAAATTTAAATCAATATAACTATTTGAATAATAATTTATATAATAATATTTATGATACAATCCTGATTTTTTTTTTCAAGTATCATTAATATTAAAATTTGTACGAAAAAATTACTGTTTGAATTAAATATTTATTTAATAATGTTTGAAAATCGAAAAAAATCAATTTATAAAAAAATATGCTTAATATGAAACTAATAATTGTTCGATATCAACTTTGTTATATTAGATTCCAAAATATACTATAATCAGTTAAATTGACGAAAAGTAACTATTCTCATTAAAAAAACAAAATTAAAAATTCTAACAAATGATGATTTCATAAAAGATGATTTCATAAGTTAACCTTACTTCCCCAAAAATTCGGTTGGATTCGGTACCAACATTCAAAAACCTTGGTCAGATTCAAGTTTTCAATTTGGCATGAAAAGCGATCGCTATATTGGCCAATCAGTTTCAATATTCCAAATAATGATAATTATTTCGTTAATTTGATGCATGGTATATGATCATTCAGGGAGATTTTAGAGTCACTTTTTTAGAATTAAGGATATTTGTCCATTTTGAAAATCAATATGTTAAAGAGATTAAATTTTTGATTGTTTAGTAGGATTATCCCCAATTAATAAATTTTTGATACTGTAAATAGCTATTTATATTAGAAAAAAAACTAAATAACAATACAAAAAATCTTTGAATTAATTTCAATATAATATAATATAATATTATTTTAATGAATCCAAACTTCAACTATTTCGAATAAAATCAAATAATATTTTCGAACAATTTTCATAATAATTACAAATTTTTTATATAATTAGTGATAATGGATCGTATACATAATCTTTAGTGCATGATAACAAAGATTAATCTATTTAACTTTAAAGATACTGTTAAAGTTTAAAAAGAGGATTATGGATATGGAAACCAAATAATAATTGAATGTTAAATGGTTTTATTGGTTAATAAAAATATTCAATATATATTATTATCCAATGATAAATATAAAGTAATTTTATTATTTTTAAATTAATGCTTGAAAATATCAATATCAATAATTGATCATTTATTTTATTATTTTTTTTGGGGAGAATAAGAATTTATTAGACTTTAAGACTAATATATCTTCCGTCCTCAAAATTGAGACGTATTAAAATGTGGGATTAAATTCCATATTCTTCAATATGTTATTTTATTATTTTTTGAAAATTATTTTAAATGTTGGTTAATTCCAAATGGAATATTACGGGATTTGAATTTTAGACGAATTTAAATTTGTTTTTTATAGTACAGATGATTAAAAAGTAATCAAAAATGTTAGTAATTTTGATAAAGATGAGTTAGTAATTAGAGCGATAATAATCAGAATAGCGATAGGGATTGATAGGTTACAATGATGAGGATTTCATCAATTCGTAAGCAATTTGAAGTCTGAAATGTTGAATGTGGGATTGGCAAAAGTGGAGAGGGTGGTCCAACGACAAAAAATTAGCAAACATACACGCAAATACACCACAGTCGTAGCTATTGCGCTGCTGGGGCATTTTTTCAGATCCTTCGAAAGTAAAATACGACCAGTCAAATGGGATATTGTATTTTGCCATATGTTCGTTGTTGATGTATTGTTTCAGATTCTAATAGATTGTTAGATTAAGCATTACTCATAAAGATTTTCTCACCTGAAAAATGGGATCAGGATTGCCGGTCAACGAATCTAAGTAGCTAATTCTCTTTTGTTTAAAATCTATACAAGCCATAGCCCAGTGCATATCGTGGATATTAATGGGAATGATCACTTTATCCTTTTCAAAGATATTGGTCTGAAATATTCAAATATTATATTAAAATAATACATATTATAATATGTATGTTAAATATTACCTTTTTAGTCCATTTAGCCACTGTGTTATATCCCCTAGTCTCCAACTTTTTATAGAAAAAAGTATTAAATACGTGAACTTGGGGAATATCTTCATTTTGAGAATTATCAGATCTCGCTTGAATCAAAGTGCAGTAAGAGTTGATAATCTCGTCGTTGAGCCAAGTAGAATCTTGTAATGTACCAAGATCTCTGGAAGTGACCGAGTTTTTGCTAGTTACTTGAAATTCTCTGCTTACTATTAATGCATTTTTGAACTATAATGGGATAAATTAATATAATTTAGCAACGATCTTTGAGTAATAATATACCATAATTCTTGCTTCTTCTGGTAAAATTCGGAATAAAGGAGAAGGCTAAAAAATATATTAGTGTCATTGTAATACATAGAAATGATTAAATATATAAATAATGTTATAAATTAAAAATTCTTATTAAAACTTGTCAACTCACTTGATGAAAAGGATTCTTAACCTAAATCAAACAAAATATTTATAAAAATTATATAAATAATTCAACTTTTTTAAACTTACCGGTATAGGGGTGTAAGTAGTTCTTTCATAATAAGAATAGGGAGATTCCAATCTAGAATAATATAATTCAATCATCAAATTAATCTATTGTCAATGCAAAAATCTTACCTTTTAATACCAAAGTTATATTTCTCAAATTTAATATTAATATCTTGAATTTGAATTTCGTTAGTTGGAATAGGTTCCACTTTGATTGAAGATTGATAAAGTGAAGGAGTGCACTCATTAATAAAATCTATACATAGTGAATTATAAATAAAATTTATTAGAGCCAAAAATAAAATTATCACCTTTGATTAATTGTTTATTCTTCTCATAGGCAACTTGTCTCTTAAGCTTATCTTTATGACCTGAATCAAGTAAAATACTTGATAAAACTTGAGATTTGTCGAGTCGTTGAAATGCAGATTTACCAACCCTTCCTGTCTTAATATCAAGTTTAGAATCTTTATTTCTAGTACTATTCTTTTCAGCATCTTCTAACATCTTTTTATACTCTTCAAAGCTCAACAACTTGGGAGGTGGATAAATTTCTGGAAAAGCTTCAGGGTTCATAATGGGAATACGTGTATCGCCATTTAATTGGTTGAGTTGAATGTAGTTGAGCAAACTTTCCGTAATGCGAGGGGTTAATCTTTTAGGATCTTCGGCTCCAAATTGTCGTAGTAAATTAGCGGCTTCTGCTACAGTTAAATTTTCTATAAGTTAAATTTTCTATAGCGGGTGGTGGAGGTGGAGGTGAAGGTTCTGGTATTGTATATTGAAATTCTTCTGAAACAGCAATTGGTTCAATTTTTTCAATTTCATTTTCATTTTAAAAGTTTGAATAACTTGGAATTTATTTTGATTTAATTCACATAATTTAGTTTCATTTTGTTTATATTGGTCAAAGTCAATTGGATAAAAAATTTGTTAAAATGTATTTTTACAATACCGAGCTATAATTGATATCATTTTTACTATTACAATTTTGATATTTGACTCAGTTGATTGAATGTTATCAATATGGTAATTTGAATCCTTAGTTGTTTTTGTATTTAAATAGTGTTTGAATACGAAAATTTTTAATGGGATTGAATATTGGATAAATTAATTAATCAAAGTTAGGACAAAAAAGAGTAAATATTGTAAAATCAAGTAATAACAAAATTTTTGAAATAGTGACTGTGTTATTAGAATTTGATTAGTTAGAATTTCCAAATTTAGAAATTAAATATATCAATTGTATAAAAAATGATTAGAAACTATCGAATAGTTGGTATAACATTATAGATGTCTAGTGAGCTTTAATAAATTTATATAAAAATAATCGATATTAGAATTTTTTGATAATTAAAATCCAAAAAAACAGAGAATATATACAATAGGAAAAATATAAAATTAAATTTATTAATTTATATTTTAAAATATGTTTTGATGTATTAAAGATAAAAATATTTGAACATTTTAATTAATTCAATCTGAAAAAAATTATTACCAAAGTTTGGATTAGATATTGAACTAGGCATTATACATTCTTGATTATTAATATGTCAAATAAAATATTTATTCAACAGATGTTAAATATTTATATTTAATTTTTTTTAATAAATATTATTTAATATTAGCTATTTGTTGATTAATGCTTTGCTTAATAAAAATTCATTTAAGATTTTTGAATATGAACAATTGAATAATAAATATATAATATTCTTTAAAAATATATATTTCTAATATGTATCAAATCATGCTAAATATGCGTATTTAAAGATATATAATTTATTATCAATATAGCGCGATAGTTTAGAAATATCTGTCTGAAATCCAAATATAAATTCTATAAATTTATATCTAATATCTTTAGACTAAATATTCAATTTAGTAAGATTAATATCAATACTATTAATTTGTATATGTATATTAATGAAAACTTAAATTCCAATTTAAAATAACTTGTACTTTTCAATTATGATGTCATGAAATAGCAATAATTTTATAATAATACATGAAAAATTTACTAATTTTCATTCAAAATATAATTTTTGAATTTAAAAAAATTATAAAAATTTTAATTTATACATATCTCAAAATATTTTATTTTATATAGAATAAATTTAAGTATTAAATAATAATCGGTAAAGATTATATAAATCGCATGAAAGTAAAATAATACAATATTCTGATGAAACTATAAACGAACATATTATAATAAAATCATAATAATAATAATAAGACTTTTATTAGATCAAAAATATATACTACAAAATCTTTTTAATAATGATCAAATTATTAAAATTAAATCAAAAACTTAATCTAAATAAAATTATACCATATCTAACTAACAAAATTGTTCACTTAATATCAGTTGATCAATACCCATTTCATACTTCTTGGGATTGTGGTCACTGATCATCGTGCTTCCAAATTTGATCTCTGCAAAGTATTCTTCAATGTGATCAACTCTGTGGAGCATCGTTTGACTGGAAGTATCTTTGGGTAAGATGACGTAAACGTTGCCGGGTGGGTATAGTTTTTCTGACTGCATGTCAGCTCGCATGGTTTTAATAAGCGATAAGAACCATGGGTAGGGATCGAAGCTGTGACTCTCCTCCTTAATCTCATCTTTGGGAATGTAGCTCCAGTGATTTGATTTGAACCAGAAAACCCTTTTTAGGATTGTCCTGACAAGTTTTGGTTCAACGGACAGGGAATCGGAGATATTTTTGAAGTCTCTGATGAGACCCAGGGAAATGTAGGGCACACAGTCCATATTATAAATGATAGATGTAACCAATCCTTGAGTGTATTGAATGCCATCAAGATTGAAGCATCCCATCGTACCGTAAGTGTAGCAGTGGATTGGCCGATTTACAGGTAGTCCACTCTCCTCACTTGTGAGGAACAAGTTGGGAGCGGCGCATTTAGACCAGAGAACTGATAACAAACTTGCAACACCGCCACCTAATGAGTGACCACAAAGTGTGAGGGAGTATTTTGGATAATCTTCCAGTGCTTTGCGAACTGAGCACAGTAATTGAGAATTTGGTGCAGATAATTTTTTAGCACATTTAAGAGCACCTGAATGAGTGAAAAATTCGCAGTATGGTGTCTTCACGGGTTCATAGTCGCACACCAGATCCGTGATCAAATCTGAAAGCCCCAAAGTGCCTCGACATGCTACAACTACAGATTTAAGACGATGGTCGATGCATACATAGTGGACAATTTCTCCTTGGCTAAGTGGTGACGAGTATACAATGGAATCCTCCGTAAGCTCCAAATGTAGCTGGAAATGTATGGTAGATGACGGTGTGTGATTAAGCAAGTCATGCCACCTGTCATTTCCAATCCCAAACCATCGCATAAAGCTCAGTCCGTAGGAAGCGGAGGAGTACCGCATGAACCGCTGGATTAAAAATGCTTTGCATTGTATCGATTGAACATCAAAATGATCATGATAATTAGTTGATAGTGAGCAGTTGGAAGAGCATAACACTAGCTCGTTGTGTAGAGCTTCATTTTCAGTCGATTCATTGGTGATCAAGAACCTAGTGGGATAAGTGATGCACTTTTTAGATCCCTTATAATATTGATCCAATTTCAGCTTCTTAGCAGTCTCTGTAGGAGGTGAATCTGACGTAACTAACTGTAGGAACATATAAGCTGTTAGGGCTTTGGTTAATCTTGGAATAAAGCTATCAGAATTTGCCGAAGAATGGTTATAAAACTCTCGATCAGTTAACGTGATAAGGGTTGCTAAAGCTTGTGAAGTCTCTGTTGACCCGAAGATCGCATCAATTATAGCCACTGATTCATGCGCTAGCTAGATTAAAGGAGTTGGCTTGAGTTGATTAGATGATTAGTTGATTAGTGCATAACATACCCACAGACTACCATTTACCACCCTTTCAACAAGGGTGAATCCCGAAATGGTAAATAACTCCATAAGGGTGAATGTGGAGTGAATAAACTTAATCCCAGTCTCTGTATCTTTGTGCCAGTTTGCCGGGATGAGCTTTTTTTCATCAGGACTAAGTAGCTTGGTTAGTATTAATGTGATCTTTAAGAATTGATTAATTTATTGCAGCATACCTAATGGTGACACAGGAGCTAATAGTGGATGATAGCAGTAGCTTCACACGTCGATCTTGAGCCAATTTCAACAGATTGATCAAATACGACCGGGTGTGCTCCATGAAGTCAATGGTGACGGATTGTAAAGGAAGCCACACCTTGTCCAGCCACAAATAAACTGTGCCAATACTCAGCTGAAGCAGCTTAGCTATTTGGGACACTAATACGGCGTTTTTAGGATCTAACAAATATCGCGACGTAAGTGCACCGCCATTCATCTATGGATTATCACTTGGTGATACTATTTGAAATAGTATATTGAAGGAATAGAAGTAAAGAATTAATTAAAATTAATCAAAAGATGAAGATTAGAAATTTTTTTTCAATAGCAGTAGTTAATTTAACTCCCTTAAGCCCCTTAATCAATTTAAATGTCGTCAATTGTAGAATTGAATAGGATGGGACTATCACTTGAATAGTTAACTAAATTATCCTAGGTGAATCTAAGTTATCACAGTTTGATAAATATATATATTCTGTATAATCTAGAATCTTTTAATTCCACAGTATTTATTATTGCTATTAGTTTTAAGTACCGATATTTTCCAAATCTCAGAATGACCAAATTAATAAATCCAAAGTTATTTTGAAATATATCTGATAAATTAAGAAATTGATCAAATTAATAAAAAACTCAGTTCACCAAGATCCAAGTGTTCTTTATATACTAGATAATGATATATTAATTTAATTAGAATAAGTCACAGAATATTTTGTATGTAATCACTCAAAAATATGATCAAAGCTAATTTTTCAAAATTGAAATTAAGGAATAAAAAAGGTAACTAATCTAACTGGTCCAATCAATCATATTCCTTTATTGTTTAAATATTTGAGTTTGAAGACCAACAGTCCCATTAAATCATAATAGTAGTTATTTTTAAAGAATATTAATATTGTATTTGATTAATCTTCGACCAATTATGTTTTTACAATTGTTTGTATTGTTAATCTTGTTGATTTCAGAGGTTTAAGTGATGTTATTAGGATTACTGATGCTCAATTCATTGTTTTCAATATATATTCATCTGTTTAGTGAATAACTTGATCGTTTGTAACGTTAAATCAACATGACGGCGGATTTGAAGAGGTTGACTCACTATAATGAAATATGTGGTAGGAATGAATACTTGATAATAAACAACTGGTAATACAAAATGAAGATAATATTTAAATTAATTTGTAATGATACTCATTCAAAATAATATCCATTTATTCATTCATCATAAAAAGAATAAAATTGGCTAATATTTTATTTTTATTATTTTATATTTTCACACCTTTTCAATGCTTTTATACTTCCAATCAATATTAATTATTTCAAACTCGCAAAGAAATCAAAGTTATTTTGTACTCAACCCAAAAAATACAAACAATCAGATGTAACAATATAAAAACCTATTTCTCAAAACACACTCATCCTCTGATTTTAACAATTTAAGTGATGTAAAACTAGCGTCTCTTAGACTATCAAATGAACTGAAATTGATCACATATTCATAATAAATGTTATTTAGCTTATTCAGTTTTGGCACTTTGAATTAGCCAAAATTCTAGAGTTTAATACAATGATCAATTCTTACTCGGAATTGTTATTTGGATTTGAATAGTCTATCATATTGGAAGTAAATAAGAATTCTATATTTTGTTGCAAAATTTTCACCCAAAATTTCCATTTTTTTATTTTTTAACTATAAATTCTTTTAATACCTATTTTAAGGAATTGTTGGTTGAATTCAGTTAATAAACAATGATAATTAAAAATGAAAAGGTACAGATTCCAGATTAAATTATATTATTTTTAAATTATTGCAGTTGAATTAAATTTTGAGAATAATGATTATATTTTTGAATTAAATGATATTAATAATATTTCAAACTATAATCAAATCAACATGAATATACTATTAATTAAAGAGAGTTTTATAATTATGCATCATCCCAGTTATTAATAAATCAGAGTTTACATACTAGAAATATTAAGATATTGTTCTAATCCAACATATCTTCAAGAATCTATTGGAAAAACAAATATTAAATTATTCAAGTACAAATACCAAATGCTTGTATTGATTATAATAATATCATTATATTATATTTTTTATATCCTTTAGGTAACCAATATCGCAATTTAAATTGCTAAATTTCCTTTTTTTAATAATTAGTTTGTCAAAAATTTACTCAGATTCCATATTTCGAATAATTGCCAAAGATTGATTTTAATTGACAAGATATTGATTATTAAAAAAATCACCAACTAATAAAAATATAATATTAATATTAATATATACTGACAATTTGATGTTAAATTTTTTTAAAAGATCAAATTAACTCTTAAATATCCAAGTAACAAATGACGTCATAAATAATTATAATGACTTCATTTTAAAAATTGATCAAATGATATAGATATAAAATTCCCATAAATAAATTTAATAAAATTAAAATATAATATAAATTACTAATTTAAATACAAATAAATAATTTAAAATATAATCACAATTAATTCAAATATCTATTTATTAAATATGTTAAAATACGCTAAAAACTTCAATTTAATTAGACGTTCTATTAGATTCAACACCGCTCAATATCAGTACCAATATCAATATCAGATTAGTCGTAATTTTACTTATTCAAGATCATTCTTAAATGTTCAAACTTTACCTATTGTCGAGATTGACGAACTCGTCAAAGTCATTAATAATGAATCTGGTACCAAAGCCACGTTAATCGACGTTAGGGAAGTACACGAACATAAGGAAGGAGCAATCCCCACCGCAAAATTGGTTCCCATTGGCGAGTTGGAATCCGCTTTAAAGCTCGATACCAAAGAATTCGAAAGCAAGTACGGCTTCAAGAAACCCTCCCCCGAAGATCCCATTATTTTTCACTGTCGCTCCGGTGTCAGAAGTCAGAAAGCTACGGAATTAGCTACTCAATTGGGCTTTAAAAATTCTAGAAATTATAAGGGTAGTTATCTCGAATTCTCTCAGAAGCAACCACATTTAATTGTTAAAAATTAATTATTATTAAATCCAACCTTTTAATAATCTATTATTTATATTTTTTTATTTAAATTTGAGTTACAAGATGATATTATATAATGAATCGAATTTATTTTGAAATTTAAATATTTTTTTAAAAAAAGTTTATTAATTAAAAGAACTATAACGATTTGGTGGATTCTTCTAATCGTTCTAATAATTCAGGATGATGATTTTGAATAAATAATTTCAGATGTTTAAACTCTTTACAATGGATGGATTTGAGTCGACTGTAAATGGGCTGAATGAGATCGTAGTGGAATAGTGATTTATCCATATGCATGCGATTGATTACTAGATTCAAAATAGCCTGGTATTCCTTGAGTTTGAACAGACAGATGGAATATGTTGTGAACACCTCTTTAGTGTTGATATCTTGCTTGGGGTAAGTATTGCAAAGGCGGTTGAACTCTTCAATGAATTTTGAGGGGGCAAAGACATTTGCGGCACTGAACAGATAGTTGCGAATGATAAATTTGTTAATACTGGATTTGGTGTGAGTTTCCAATTGGTTGAAAATTTCGATGACTTTGTCGTATTTTTCAAACTTGTGGTAACCGAACATGCAATTTTGTAAAATGAACGCACCAGCCTGTAAATTGAAGGGCTCAGATTGGAATCTTTGGATCTCGTGCTCCATTTGATCGATATTTCCACTCTTAATGGCTTCAACTAAAAATATTGACCATGTCTGATGGTTGGGGCGACAGGCTGGGTACTTCTTGGAAGCTGCCACTGCCTGCTCCAATATCTTATCTGCTGATTGTATCATGTTGCGTCTTGCATATCCGGTAATAATATGATTGTACATTTGGATAACAGGAGCTACCTTATATGTATGGAGTGCCTTATCGAGAAATGCAATCGTATCGCTCAAATTTTCGTTGTGTTCAAAACCATAAATCATGGAGGCAATAAGCCTAGAATCAGGTTGTAGTTCTTGGGAGTCGACCATTTGATAAAATTCTTTTTTGGCGATTTTCCAGTTTCTCATTCGGAGCTGGGTGCGTAAATACATGTCAAATGTGTATGCGTCAATTGGGATCCTGTGACGCTTCATCAATTTATAGACCTCTATAGCCTTTTGGTAATATTTGGCCTTGAGGTAATGATGCATGAGATTGTTGTAACTGTCTGTATTGGGCTTGAGACCCTTTTCGAGAGCTATGAATAGAAATTCTTCACCAGCTTCAGGAAAATTCAATTTATAGCTAAGGTTGGCGAGGGTATCATAAATTTGTATATGATGAGTGATTTTACTTTGACGTATTTCTTCCATCACTTGCAAAGCACCTCGTAAATTGAGTTTGTCATGATAATAACTAAGTAGTATATAATAAGTCATCCACGTAGCTCGAATACCTCTGCTTTGGAATTTTTCAATTAAATTGAAAGCTGACCTAACATCCCCCCTTTTAATGTACCCCTTCATTAAAGTGTGGTAAAAATATAAATTGGGCTGAATTTCTTTAGATTTTAAGAATTCAAAAAATTTTAAACCAAAATCCAAGTCGGTAATATGGCTATTCATTATAATATTTTCAATAACCAAGTTGTTAGAAGTGCTATTAACGTCAATATATTGTCGTTTATATAATTGATCAATTTTTTCTATCTCTCCTAACTGTAAGTAACCGGTGATTAAAGCTGCATAAACATAATCATCGGGTTCGATCTTCAACTCCTTCATTTTTTCTATCAATATTTCAGCCACTTCAATTTTACCTTGCTTACAATATAAATCAATAATAGCGGCCAAGAGTTTCTGGCTGAGGGACTCTTCAAAATGATTGAAGGAATATTCAATTAACTCGTCAATGGGTTGGAAAGATCGGTTTCCGCCCGGGAATTTAACAACAGGTGTGGCAGTGGAAACAGAGATAGGAGAGTCTAACATTTGAATAACACCTAATTTTGATATAATAGAGCCCAGATTACCTTCCGTAACAGCTAACATCATCAGATTAATTAAAGTGGGTGTACTGTAACCACCTTTATAATGGTATCCACTGGATAAAATAATCATAATTTTAGGTGCCAAGTTCCACAAACTTATCTTAGAAATATCAGCAATGAAACTATTCATCAAATCTTGATTGAATTGGGTCAATCGACTCGGAATCAAAATCTTTTCCTCAACGATAATTTGTAATATTTTGCTCTGATTACGAAGCGATCCTGTCCTCTCAGAACCAGGTACCGAACCCTGGGATTTATGGTGTTTAAGTTGTAAAATTGAATTGCAGAGTTCTTTAACGTACCCTAAATACCATTCAATCGGTATTTCATTCTCCGTTTCGGAATTTTCTTGCGTCAGTTTAACATAGTTATTGTAGATAGCTTCTGTGGAATGAAGTTTCAAATCCAGATCAGGATGTAATTTAAATTCGGTTTTGCTCTTAGTAGATGGCATTTCAACACTTGACAATTTCGTATCATGAGAATGCAAACCCTTGGAAGAGTGTGATCTTATTCCATAAAACTGAGTTATTAGGTAATTCCTCAGCCCGATAGAATTAATTTTTCGACTAAAATTGAAAGGAATTTTATCCAATTTTAAACATTGTATTCGAGTTATTTTTAGCATTTTAAATAATCCAATAGCTTGAAAATGAATCCAAATTAAATACGAATACAAAAAAATTATATTATTGGGTATTAAAAATGGTATTGGAATTTTTTAATTAAATAATAAATAAATATATTTTATTTAATTAAAATATTTCATGAATAAATTAATATTTAGTATATTATTAGAGTTTATAATATTATGGGATTCATTTTTCAATTGGATTGATTTATTTTTTGCATTAACAAAGATATTATAAATTGTTTAATAGCAATTTTGCAATTCTTAATTAGTTAAATACAAAAATGTCAACTATAGTAATTTTCATTTCGCTGAAGGAAACTGCTATATCTACAATCTCAATCAACCTATTTTTACTTGGAATTATAGTCAATTCTAATCTTTGAAATCAATTTATAATATTAAACATGACCTAATTTATTAAATTTAACAATATCATTATTTCAATAATTTATGAAAATTAATTTTAGTTCATATGTTAATTAATATTAATTAAATTGATAAAAAAATAATTTAACAGAATATTATAAATAATGAAGTTTATAATTAAATTATATAAATATCAATGGGTTAGATATATATATATAAATAAACTATTTAAGTTGGAAATTTTGAGTTCTTTATTGAATTTATTTAACTTTTAAATTTTATAATTTGAAAATAGAACAAAATGGCAACAAATGAAAAAAATATACAATTATAATAATATTGATGTCTGTTGTATTTTAAAAATACCCATCCATCTAGATTTGATAGTTAGGTTCACATTACCCCCTCCTCATGGTGTAATTGTTAATCCATAATCAAGTGATACTCTTTAGCTCCTTTATTAGAATTTATTCCAAAACCTACGTCACTCACTGAATGAATTATTTAAACTCTAAAGTGTCAAGATTAACAAGGAAGGTTTTTTTTCTCTGAATATTCTGCTACAACATCTCAATAATAATTTTTAAGACACACAGTCCCAATACGTTAAAGAGCAGGATTAATAAATAATTAACTAAATTATATTACAAGTACTTTTCTAACTACAATCTTTGTTTCCCAAAACTTATAAAAACTCAACAATGTCTATAAATCAAATTGATTATATATATATATATATATATTGATGTTCATAATTTGTATATTTTTGTTTATTTTATCTGACTAATTGTATGTAGAAATGATTTTCCACAATGATATATAGTGTGTTATCAAAATAATTGTTACTAAATGAAAATTAAATATATATAAATGATTCAACAATTTATTTCATTTATTAAATATATCAATCCAGTAGTTTATGTTAATTTTAATAATAAAAAACTATAATGGTTCAAATATATGAAATTTCAAATTTTCCCAAAATTGAAAGAGCTTTATTCAAGTATCACACTATACAAAATATTTAATATCAACTGTTCATATAAATCTCCAAATAACATCTAGTGGCAAAAGGCTTCTGAATTATAATATTACCATATAATTGAAGAAATGGGAAATTTTTTAATTTCTGATTTTTCAAATATATTATCAATTTTAAACAAAAAACATATACAAAACAAATAAGAAAATAAATAGTTTTGAATTATATATATATAATAATTTTTTAATTAAAAAATTAATTTTTTAAAATTAATTATTTAATTTAATTATATTTAAATTAAATAGTAACCATCAAAAGTTTTTTATTTTAGTATTAATAAAACTTAACCACAAACCTTTTAAAATCATTTAAAATTTATTAACAGTTTTTAATAATAAAATATTATTTAAATTAATAATTTATCACTAGATAAATTACTTTAAAGCTAAAAAAGAAACTACTTAAAACCTATTAAAACCTAAAAAATTAATTATAATTATTACTCTTTTAATTATTAATAAAGTAAAAAATTATATTAAAAAATATATTTTTATTTTAGTTAAAGAATTATTAAGATATTTTAATATTAATTACACAAGTATTTTATATATATTAAAGTTTAAATTAAAATTAATTAATAAAAATATTAAATAAGTACCTTATAGTTTATTTAAAACTTAAAAAAATTAAAGTAATTATTATTAAACAAAACTTAATAAAATATAATTAGAAATTAAAGCTTTTACAATAAATTATTACAATTGATGAATTTTAAATTCTTTTATATAATCTTTTATTAAAACATAAATTAAAATGTTAAATTAAGTTAAATTAACCCCCTCTACAAATTCCTTTAAATAAACACTTTATTAATAAATAAATATTAATTATTATAATTAATTATAATAATATATACTATTCTTATTTAGTTTTTAAAGGAAAATTAATTAATAGTAAACTTTATATTTCTTTTTTAAATAAAACTATTTTAAATTAGTATTCTCAATATAATTTAAGAAAACTTATTATTTTGTATAATAATTATAAAATATATAAATTTAAAACTATAAAAAACTTTCTAATTAAAAATAATTGGAAAAAACTACCACATCTAGTATATTCTTTAAATTATAATATATGTGATTATAATTGTTTTAAGTAATTAAAAAACTAGCTTATAAGAAAAGAAATTTCTATAAGAAATTTTAATTAGTTTATAAAACATCAAATTTTAGTCTTTGATAAAAAGAATTATTTTTTAAGTATTAAATCTTTATTAAAAATATAACAAAAAGTTATTAAAAATAAAAAAAATTATTAATTTTATATTATATATTTATTTTTATTTTAATATATTAAAATATTTATTTTTTTTCAATTGAACAAAATTCCCATTATTTAAAGTATAAATTAATATTAAAAAATAATTTAATTAATTAAAAGAGAGAAAATCTATTATAAACTTATTTGTTTTAAATTGTCCTAAATTAGTAAATAATTAAAAAAATAAAAATAAAGATATATTTCAAAAATAATTTTATATACCTTGCCACAAAAATTAGAAATATTTTTTTAAATTAGTTTGATTATATATTTAACAAAAAATTATTTAAATTCATTCAAAAAGAGTATAGGTTCCATATAATTTAAAAATAAATAAATATAATGATATAACAGATATATATCTATTATAGCATTTATCTTATTATATTTTAAACTATTGGATCTAATAACTTATGAACTCAAATATATAATTGATATCCTAGGAATACAAGCAATTTTTTGGTTGAAAACCTATAATCTATATTATAAATATTAAATCAAAGATTATTAAAAATAGAGTAAAAATTATTATTATACACTGACCCACAAAAGTGAGTCATAAAATCAAAAACACCTATATTTTTACTAATAACTTGATTAATATTTAATAAAATAAACCAAAATTAAATAATTAAAATATATGGTTATATATTGTTAAATATATCCCCTTATCTCAAAAACCCACAAATTTATGACTCACCTTGGTTAAATATTAAGGGTTAATATTTTTGCTAATAGTTTACTAAATATATCTAAATATATTTATTTATTATTAAATAATATACCTTAATTATATATTATAGTTTCAAGTAATCTAATATATACAATTGTTTTAGTTATTAATTAAAATATATATATTTTTGATTTTATGACTCACTTTTGCAGGTCAGTGTATATGGATATCAATTTTAAACTATTTCATCAATTATTATTTGCAAAAATAAATTTTAATAATTTAGTATAAAAAAATCCTTTTATGAAAATTAATTAAATAAATTTAAATAAAAAATATTAAATTAAAAAATATTTTATTTTATAAAGTTATATATTTATAGCAAAAATTATTAAAAAATACTTATTATTATATTATTCTATTATCTATATTTGTTATAAATCCTTGTGATTTTGATTATTTTAGTAAATTTAGTATAATTTAATGAAAAAAAATATTTGATGATATTTACACTTTGTAAGATTTTCTAAAAGCTATGTAAATAGTCCAAATTATTAAAATTAACATAAAATTATCTTATTATAAATGATCAAACATGATATATGAATCGATTTAACCAGTTAAAATAGAACAGGAGTTAAGAGAAAACCGAAGCTGAGAAACAAATAACGAGATCCTTCTAGGTTACTATTGCAGTATATTTTATCAAAAACCTATTTAAGGCTTAATTTATCCTATAATTTTATTATTAGCTTTTGAGGCACCTAATGGTTAATAAGGTATTTAGTACAAAAATCGAAAATAAATAAAAATATTATTTATACGTGTGATATTATTTTTTAGTATTTTATATCAATTAAAATTCAAATTAAAAAATATTAAAAATTCTTTTAGAAAAATTCTATATTATTTTGTTATTGGTTAATTTATTAATTATTTTCATAAACATTAAAGCTAAATATTATAATTTTTACCTATAATCAACATAAACATATATATAGTTGATATATAAAAATGAATTATAATTGACTATCAACTAAAATATTGATATATTAGCAATAACAATAATATTAATTTATATTATTATTTTTTTGACATATCTATTTTAATTATATTATTTTTATTAAATAGATTTTGTTTTTTTATTCTAAATTCCTTATAATTATAAAATAATAAATATATTGATTGAAAATATTATTTTAATAAATTATATATTATTAAATAATATATTCCATATTATATAAAGGAGTTAGTATTTTAACTATGATTATTTGATTCATAATATTTTAAGCATATAATATCAATACAAATCAAATTATACTTCAGCTTTATAACACCAATAAATTTCTATTA
>JNEM01013508.1:0-21495 GCA_000697335.1 Conidiobolus incongruus B7586
TAACAGAACTATATAAATTATTCTTATAATTGCAAAAACAATATCTAAAGATTTATTAATATAATTTATTTTTATTTTTTTTGTTTATATAGTTAAATTAATTATATTGATTATCTATTTTATAAATCAAGACCCAATGATTATAAAATTTAAGAAAATTATCAATAATAATAATTATATCCATAATAAGTGGTTTTTTCTCAAAATATAATCTTTAGGATAAATATTTTATAGGAAATCTTTACTCTCTATAATAATATCAAATTTTTCTATTAATATTACTATAGTGAAACTATATATTATATTTATTTTAAAAAAATAAATATTATTAACTTTAAAGATATTAGGGTATTTTTCTTCAATAATAACCAAAATAATTGAAAATGATAATAATAATATTAATATTTATTTAGATATTTTAAAAGTTAAGAAAGTAAAACTATGGATAGTTTTTTAATATAGCAATAGATTATTAAAGCAATGTTTTTGGAGAGTATTAATAAATTATATAAAATATCAATTATATTTAATTAATATAAGTGTTTATTAATTTTATATTTTATAAAGTTGATAATTAAATAAAGCTTAGATCTCCATTGATTTTCTAAATCTTATAAGGAATTTTTAAAAATATATTAAATATATTTTAAATCATTTATTTATAAACATATATAATAAATATATTATAATTTTTTCCTTATTATAACTATTAATATAAAAATTAAATAATGGTATAAATTTAAAATTAAAATTGAATATATAAATTAATATAAAATATATAAAATTTATTAAATAATATAAAATTAATAACTTCTTCTATTATTAATAACTTTTTGTATACTTTTGGTAAACTGTTAATAATTAAAAGTGGTTCTTTTGATCAAAGTCTAAAATTTGATATTTTATAAAATAATTTAATTTATTTGCAGGAATATTATTCTTGCAAACTGATTTTCTAATTATCTAAAACAATTATGATCATATAAGTTATATTCAGGTGAATATACTAAATATGGTAACTTTCTCCTGGTTCTTTATATATAAAATCTTTTATAGCTTTAGCTTTATATATTTTGCAATTATTATGCAAAATAATAGATATTCTTAATTTATATTAAAAACATCATTTAGAAATTATTTTATTTAAAAAATTAATATATATTTAACTATTAATTGATTTCTTTTGAGATATTAAATAAAAAAACCATATAACATTTTAATTTATAATAATAATAAACATCTACTTATTTTTAAAATACTTATTCATTAGAATTTATAAAAGGGATTAATTTAGCTTAATTTAACATATTGTTTTATTTTTAAATAAAGGATTATATAAAGGAATTTAAGCTATATTAATTATAAGTATATGTTATAAAAACTTTTGTTTTTTGTTATACCTTAGTAAATTTAATTTAACTATAGTTATTTTAGTTTTTTTTAAAGTTTTTATTAAATTATAAAATATCTATTTATTATTATTATTAATTAATCTAAGTTTAAACTTAAGTATATATAATATATCTATATAATTAATATTAAATTGCTTTAATAATTCTCTAACTAAAATAAAAAGTTGATTTTTAATATATTTTTTTATTTTATTAATAGATGAGAAAATAACAATAAAAATTAATCTTTTAAATTTTGATATATTTTAAATAACGTCCCTTTTAGCTTTAAAATCACAAATCTAGCAATATATGGTAGTTTTAAATAAAGCATTATATTTATAAGCTATTTACAAGTTTTAGATGATTTTAGAGGGTTTATGGTTAAGTTTTAAAGATATAAAAATAAAATCCTTTTAATAATCATTAATTAGTTTAAATATGACTAAATTTAAATATAAATTTTAAAATCAAAATATTTTGATAAAAAATAATTAAAATTAAATATATATATATATATATATATATATAGCTTGAAAATATTAATTTTCCTATATATTTTATATATAAATAATTTTTCAAAATGTATTATATGTTTGAAGTTTAGAAATTAAAAATTTGCCATTTTTTAATTTCTATACTAATAATACTTATTAAAATTTATTTTTTGATTGATGGATAAATATTATTAACTATATTATATAAAAAATTAAGATCAAATTGTAGTTCAATTTTTAATTAATTTTCCTTTAATTTATTTGATAATCTTTTATCATTTTAGATATACATATTATAAAATCATTGAACTATTTGATCTTCATATAATCCATCAATTTCTTGAATTGTTTATGAGTTAATTTCTAGAGATTAATAAATTAGACTTAAACTACAGTTTATCAGTATCAACTAATTTGTAATATAAATATAAAACATATATCATTCAATAGTTAAATGAAAAGGCTGATAAGATTTTATTGAAAGTTTAATTTATCAAAATAATTTTGTTTGTTTGAATAAATATTAAGTTTAGAATTATAATATACATATGATATTATGTAATTTTGATATTAATAATTATGACATTAAATTTCAAATATTCAATTATATCATTAATTCAGTTGCATTCTAAAAACAATAGGATTTCCTAAATTTTGTAATATATCTTTATCAAAAAATTAAAAATAGACATAAAAATTGAAATTTTAATATATTAAAATACCTTTTAGTATATCACAGTATTTTATTATATACAATATATATTATTCAAATAGTGAAATACAAGAAAAATCACTAATGACGTTTTATTTTATAGATAAGAATAGATCAATTCAAAGCAAAGCTAGTAAACTTGAAGATTAAAATATTAATCTTATATTAAATATAGCATTCTAAATGCCTAGTACAATTGATCACAAAATCATCAATAATTTTTAAATATTTATGAGACATGTCCTTATGATATTTAAATGAAATAGCGCTATTAGGTTACGTAAAATTATTTTTAAAGTATTTGCATATATTATTTCAAAAACAATATTCTCAATGATATGACTAAAATGTTTGATGACTTGGTTTGAAATATATGCAAAACTTTTGGTTGGTTGAATTTATTATTAAAATCGATCAATCTTCATGGTTTCCGTTTGTGAGTCTGAGCTAATAATCGGCAGATTTATCATCAATATAGTATAATGCTTCTATTAAAAATCGAGTTTATCTTCTATTACTCTATTTTCTGAATAAATGCCATTTTAAATAATCTTTAAAATGACAATAAAAGATCTTTTTGATTTTTGATTCTCAAGATTTAGTCAAAAAAGTGGCATTGCTCACAGAAATTGGCAAAGATGGCATTAAATATCTAAATTTAGAATCTATAAACTTGGTTTGTAAAAAACTGAGCATAGATAGGTTAATTCAGTGATTTTTAGAAAGATTCCAGTACCTTCAAAAAGGAAAAGATATGATTGAAATGAACTAATTGCCAAATGTGATTATAATTAATTATTTTGTTTCAGAATAAATCTTCAAAATAATTGAATATATGCTTTCATTAATTATTAACTTTCTTTATACTAAAAAAACATAATAATAAAATAGTGATCTTTTGAAGAATACCAATTATATAAATTATTTTAATTATTATATAATATTATAAAAATTATAGTATTAGTATTAAATGGATTTGATATAGAATCTTTCAAATGATAATAATGGTTCAGAATATTACGTAAAACTGAATTTAAATTTTTGATTTTAACTATAATTTTAATTCCTTATTTGGATTGCTTACCTTAAAACTTTGTAAGCATTAAGGCTATGTTATTAAAGATAAATGGTACCTTATATATTTAATAGTAATTATATAAAATTATCCACATTTCAATATGAATTTGGACAATATATATATATCTATTTGAAAATATAGTTGGTTGAAAATTTTACAATATATCTTAAATTCAATTGAATATTTCTTTGTAATAATAATAATATTTAATTATTATTACTTCGTTCAGAAATTTCATTAAAATGAAATCATAGCCTCATCAAGAAATAAGTTTAAATTTTCATCATTCAAGTAAAACCTATGCACAAATGCAATGTGTATTTAATTAAATATCAATAAAATATATATTAAAATAGTTGATTTAATAATGACCTATGCATGGTTAATGATAAGCTCACCAGATTTCATTTGAAAGATGTATAATGTTGTTTAAAATAGCAGATTTCTATTTGTCAAAAAGATATTATGAATTATATTTATAATATCTTAGTGGATTCTCATTTTTATTATTTGTTTTCTCTTTAAAATAATGCTTCCATTTTGATTCTTCAAATATTAATAGTGGTCAAATTTTTATTGGTGAATATTATTTACGATGAAGCAAAATTTCAACTTGATTAAAAAATTAAAATTATTTGAATCACTAGCATTAAAATAAATCTTTTCATATTATGTAATATAAATATAAATTAAATAATCATGTATATTTTTTTTAAAAATGTTACTCAAATTATATCATATTAAAATTTTTGTTCATATTGTTCCAAAAATTATTAATTATTAAAAATAAAAAAAAATAATATTTATATCAAAATTTAAATAATTAATATAATATAATATAAACAATATTTTAATTAGAAAATAATATATTTTATTAATTTCATTATATAATAAAATATATAAATTTGAATTTTGTTAATAATCTATTACTTTCGAAAATTCTACACTACTAATATTTAATTACATTATTAAAATAATTGATTAAAAAATGCCATTTAGCATCCAATTCATTGCGAAGGAATGAAAACACAGCTTATTCGAGAATATAAAATATGAATTAATTATATTTTTAAAAGCTATCAATATTTCAATTACTAAATGAATTTTTGCAACCTTAAAGTTTTGAGATCATAAAATTTGACTCATCTACTAAATTGGATTAATACGATTGTTCAAATTATTAATAAAAATATTAATATTATTGAATATTTTTTATTTTCTATATATGTTTAAATCAATAATTATAGATATTAATCGTAATTATCAACATAGAATATTGTTTATTGAAATATTTAAATTCATATTTAAGATTTATTAGAGAAATGAATCTCATAAAATAGAATTAATCAGATCAAACTATAATAGATATAGTCAACAAATAGAATCATCGAAATATATATATAACTGAATGAAATTAGCAAAGTAGAGGCTATTAGGGATTAGTTATCATTGGTGTATTTTGTTCAGTAGTGAATTTAGTTTCAATCTACTTTGAAACACCAGTTTCCATTTACAATCCATTTTAATCTCAGTGTTTAAATTTGATACACTATAACTTGCAAAGTTTGTAAAAATATTTAAATATAAATGATATCAATTACCAATTAAGAATTTATTTTAATTAAATACTGCTTAATTATTAACATGGCTCCAAAAACAGAAGATCCTGCGCTAAGGACACAGCCTCGCACCAGTAATGGTTCAGTTATCAGTGTATCCGAGTTGCTAGGTAAAAAAGTAAAGAATCGGTTTATATTAAATGAATTTAAAGAATATTTAACAAAAGTTGAGCACAATTCAGAAAATTTGGATTTCTTTATATGGTTAGATCAGTATAAAATGGTGTATTCAGCGTTGACAAGTGTGAGTAGTGGTAATAGGCCTGTCAATAAGGTTCCTATTACCAAGGATTCGAAAGATATGTATAAATTTTTTAAGGCAATGAATCCTAAAGGTGGATCACTTTTAGAAATTTTGAAAAAGATAATATTCGGTAATAAAACTCTCAAGAATTCGTCTGATTCGAGTGATACAAATACCAATGCTTCCGAAAGAAATCTTGAGTCTTTTACTCCAAGTGTTGGAAGATTATCTTCGTTAAATAGCCTAAAATCAGAGCAAAAATCCACGAGTGAAATGAATCAAACCTCCTTAGTCCCTTCACATGACGAAAACATAAGTAAAATATTTCTTTCTTTAGATATACTTGAATCTTCTTCAGATTGTCTACCTAAAACTCCAAGCTTTGTGACAGAAGATAGAATATTTAGCAATATCCTGAGGGACTCAGATCAGTTCAATAAGCCCGTTAACGCCTTTAAAAAATCACTCGAGCATCACAGTGAATTTGACCTTTCTGCTATTGACAAAAAAATGGATGAGATTATCCCATGGGAGAGGCAGATTGAAGAAATAGAAATGGGGAAGAAAACTTTCGAGAGCTTTAGGAGTTTGAGTAATCGTTGTGCTTACAATACTTCTTCAAGAATATCCCAGCTACTAGCGGAGGACAATAGCAACTCAATTTGCTTTG
Organism: Conidiobolus incongruus B7586; assembly: GCA_000697335.1. Lineage (NCBI taxonomy): Eukaryota > Fungi > Entomophthoromycota > Entomophthoromycetes > Entomophthorales > Conidiobolaceae > Conidiobolus > Conidiobolus incongruus. The sequence goes on from JNEM01013508.1 coordinate 6,212, forward strand.
ATTTTGTTGATGAAATGTCAACTATTCATGAGAGCTTTAATATCAAAATCAATGAAATTTTTTCACAAGATAACAATGCCGCAATCAAATCCACTATTAGACAGCTCTTTGATGATTCATCTACATCTTCAAATACCAAATCGATTCATTCATTTTCAACCGATTCAAAGACCGATCAATTGGCCGCTCACTCTTCATCGGATCAGTTCGAGGGAATCGATGGACAATCCCATAATCACTGTCAAACCAACAATATATCTGAAGATTCCAACATCGACGAAGCTTACCAAAGTTCCAAGCCGTCGCCAAACATATCTCCCCAGCGGGTGCCGGAAGTCACAGCAGAATGCCAGCGACTAAAACATGTTGTTCCATGGGAGCAACAGATGGAAGAAATTGAGAATCCAGACTTGGATAAGAGAGGCAAATCGTCTAATGAGGATGAAATTCAAGTTCCTAGTCACCTTCCTCTCGCAGATCATGTTACAAACTGTCTTCGAGAATTCATATTTTCCGGTGCAAGTAAAGAGCTTAACATACCATCTAAATTGAAAGCTGAATTATATGAAAGAATTCAGTATTCCACACATCCAGATATATTTGGACCTATTGCAGATCATGTATATATAGGTTTAAGATGGCAAAGTTTTCCAGCTTTTATGATGTATAATGCTAAACAAATAACAAAGAACAAATTTTTAAAGAAAAACAAGAGATTATCAAGTTAATTTATGTAAATAAAATTTAGAATCATTTTTAATTTTATTTTAAACATTTTGTCTACTACATTTGTTGATAATATTAATTAAATTTAAATTCATTTAATATTTATAACTTTGTAAAGAAAATATCTATTTATAATATGAAAAATCGATCAAAACATTATTATTTCTTCATCACTGTCAGGATCTATTCTTTCCTCTTCTGGAATGATTTCCTGGTTCCATTGAAAACGGCTTTGATTCCTTTCTACATCATTGATAGGAAACTGGGCTTCTTTTCATTAGCTGGAGGCTGGCTATCACTTTGAGCGTTATTTCTTCCATTGGAAAATGGGGCTTCAGTTGATTGTTTATTGTTGTTAGTTTCAGGTATTAAAGTGGCGTTTCTGTCACTAAATTTAGACGATGGCTTTAGCTGATCAGAAGAAGTCGAGGTAAAATTCTTATTGAATAAACCATTCAATAAGCCAGCAAATCCCAATTTCTCATTTTTTTCAGATGATGGCACATATTTCAGGTTCTTTTCAACTTCCCTTGTTTTATTTTGAGGTGAAAATATGGAAAAAATAGAATTGATAAATTTATGGTCGTTTGGCGACTTTTGATCATTACTAAATGCTTGAACTGAAGATTCGTAATTTTGCTTGGAATTACTTGCTTTTTGTAAACTCATGAAAGAGATTAAAGATTGATTACTAGATTTTTGTGTTTATTTATCGCTGTCTGGCAAGTTCCAATTTTTTAGCTTTTGTCCTTTATCTGAAACATGTCTCGCAAATAATTTATCGTCATATTCTATATTACCTAATAATTGATCTTTGATTTGGCCAATTAATTGTTGACCACTTTCACTGTAGTAAAAATCCTGTATCAAGCTGCCATTGATATTAATTTCATTGGTTAATAAATTTAATAAACTTAAGAAATTAATTTTAAAAACTCTAAGATATTTGTAAATAATAAAATATACCAACAGGAAAAAGTGCAGTAGTAATTATGTTATATAAGGATATTGATATATTCTTAAGTTGATTTCCTAGGATTCATACACATTCAAAAATTTAATTCAGTAATCAGCTGAATCTAAAAAAATTTAACAGAAATTTTACTGATTATGTTGATAAAGTTTAATTAACCAAAATACAGTCACATCAATTTATCAAAGTTATTGTGAATTGATAAAAATGTTGCAGAATACATTGATTTCTTTCAATCCTAAAATCACTAACTCATATACATTTATATAAAATACTAAAAATTTCTGTTTAAATATATTATAATAAGCTCAATTTTTAAATATTTTACAAAGTGAAAAATATTGGCATTATTTTAAATAAATATAATCTATAAATATTAAAATATAAATAATAATAAAATATAAATAATGATAAAATATAGATATATATTTATTTTTTAAGTTTATACACCTAATCTCTTATAGGTTTCAATTAATTTTATATATCAAAATCTATAAAATGTTAAGTATTATAAAAATATAATGGCTTAAGTTTTTAGAAAAATTGATGTTATCTTATATATAATTCTATAGCCTTAATATTAATATTTTTCAAATTATATTTAAAATATAATTTTCAATATATAATTTGAAAAATAAAATTATAATATAAAATTAATATTTATCTTTATTATTTATTATAACCTGATATTTTCTTGGCAATTTATTAAAATCTAAAAAACCTTGTTTAAAACCTAAAATTAATAATTGAATATTTAATTAAATTGTTTATTTTTATTTATTTTAATATAATTATTGTTTTTAAATAACTAGAGGAATTTATCCTTATATATTATAGATTAGTGAATATACCAGATATGGTAGGTTTTTCTAAATGATCATAATAATAATTTATTATTTTAATATAATATATAATTCAAATATTATATAAACTAATAAATATCCTTTAAGTTTGTTTATAATATAAATTAATAAAGATTTTATTGATATTAAATATAATCTCTTAAATAAATTAAGTTTTATTAAATATTTAGATAAAAAAAGATATATATATATATATCAATTAATTTAAATAATAATTTTTTATTTTTTGATATATAAATTATTATATAATGAAATTTTTATATAAAAATAATTTAGTATTTTTTTTAATTTATATTATGATGAATAAACTATAGAAACTAATATAAATTCTATTAACTATAGCAATATTTTTTCAAAAACTTGAGTAATTAGTTATATACTAATATATATTATTGATCTTTAATTATTTTATTTTTTTTCCTAGTTTTAGCTAAATTTCTAGATATATACTTTATAAATTTATATAAAACTAAGCTTAATTTTTATTTTATATTATTAACTTAAAATATTGTTATTATAAAACTTTAATAAGGTTTGAAATTAAATAAAAATTTCTTTGATTTTTTTTATTTAAAAATTTAAAAGAATAATATCAATACTAAGTTATATTAGTTTAGATAATTTTATAATAATTGATATATTTATATTATATTATTTTTAAAAGATATTTATAGTTTTTATATAATATTACAATATTTGGAGTTAAATATTAATAATAATTTAAAATAGTTTGTTGATAATTATAACAAAGTTAGATGATAAAATTAATATTATACAAAGGATAATCTATATTAAAAATGATATAAGAGATTTAATCTTTCAATGAGATTATTTAAAATTCGAAATTATTTAATTATTATAATTATTTTAGGAAGTATATTAGTAACTATCAAACAAAATATAATATTGATTGAAACTATTTTAAGTATTTAAAATAAAAATATATAACAACAGTAACAAGGAAATTATAAAATAATAAAATAACCAAAAATAACCATATTTATTAGGAAAAAATATTATTTATATAATGAAATGAATTTTAATAAAATAAATTACTTAGGAAATTAAAAATTAATATAAATATAATATTATTTAATATGATTTAAAAACTAACCTATTAAGGATAATTATAAAAATATTTTAATATAATAAAACTAAATTATTAGTTATAAAAATATAATCTAATATTAAAAAAATTAAATATTAAAATATATATAATCTATAACTATATACTCTTTTAATATATATATTTATGCATAATTGATATTATATTTTAAAATTGGAAATTATAAAACTTTTTATTTTTTAATTTAAAAATTATATATAATGGGTTTTATATTATAGATAATATATATATATATATATGAAAAATTCTTAAAAATTACAAAACTAATATTATAATTTTGGGTTAAGGAATAAATTATAATATTTATATTAAATAATAATAAACCTTTAAATATCAATATTATTTTATCTGACATAAGTATATTTATTTTAAAATATACACTTTTTTTGCAAATTTAAAAATTTGATAAATAAAATTTGAGTATTAATGATGGGGAATAATTTTGTCCAACACTCAAGAAACTCCCATTATAATTTATTCAAGAAGTCACATTAGAGATACCTTATTTCATGAATTCGCTGAACCTATCACTTTCCACCCATAAACCATACATGTCTACCAAAATCAACAATGGAAATTAATATAAAATTAGCATAAGCAAACTAATAAACAAAGCTTTCTATCTTCATTTCAAAAGCATCCAGTCTCTATTTTTTTTCTGATAACACTCATAAAAGTATTTGGTATTTAATTTATTCGTAGTAAGCCATTTTCACGTAATTTGGTGAACCTCATTAATTTCTCCTAACTTTGTGGTAACCTATTGTTTACCACTGGCGATTATCCGTTTAAGCTCTTAAAACCTATTTCCTCCAGCGGCAACGGTCTTCATTAAATAATATTATTTAAAATGATTAAAACTCAAATTTTATAAAATTGTAAATACAATCAAAAAATAATCATCAAAATTAATAAAGAAATAGGTAATAATATGATTTCATAAAATATTTGTTTATTGGTTAATTTTTGAATTTCCTATATAATCTAATATTAATACAAATTTAATTGATTATTTAATTTATATTTGAAATTTGGTCTAAAATCAATTTAATATTATAAAATACCATTGATTGAACTAATAAATATGGTTTTACTTTTTTCTTTATATTTTACTATCATTGGTCAAAGTTTAAAATTATATCTAATGGTATTATATAGTGTATTAATAATATTTATTATATTAATTAATATATTTAAAACCTAGACAAAATCACTGATATATTAATTGAATTAAATTGCCATTAATTTGAGTATTCCTTTGCATTATATTGAATTTATCATTATAACAATTCTATATTATGATTTTAAATTTTCTAATATATATATATATATATCAGAATCTAATTTTAAAAATATAATATTCATCTTCATACTTATATTTTCAAAAACATAACCTTGTTTATGATCAAATTAATAATTTGTTTCATTCTCAATATATATTTTGAAGATATATATACTTAATTATTAGATATTTTTGTAGAGCAATTAAATGTGATAGATTTGGTTATATATTGTAATATAATCTATCATTCTATACCTAGCCAAATTTCAGCTTTTAAATGAATAATTTAAAACTTTATTTTGTATATTTTATCTTAATATCGATTTTATTGAATGCAACGCATATATTTTGATATTATAAAACACTTTTTAAAATATGTGTTGCAATTCATATTAAAAAGTTAATATCAATATAATACTTCAAATATCTTAATAATTACCATTACTATATTTTTTGTATAGATTTTTTTTTGGATTTTTGAATATTTCAAGAATACCAACACAATTAATTTAATATAGAATATATTGTAGAAAATGCTCAAATGTGATAAGAATATTATTATTAATATGTTCGTGATGTTTGTATCATGAATTAATAAAATTTTCAATTCATTATTAATGGCTGTAATATAATTAATCAAATTAATATAATTACACTTGGAATAAATGGGGTTCCAACATATTGAACTCAAATGTTGATCATATTTCAAACAAAACCATTTTAATGATAAGGTTGATTTATATATCATTTAAAAAACCCATATATATATGTACTTAATACAATTAATGTCAATTTACCTAATTGGTTATATCGAGTGATTTTACTATAAAAAATCCAATTAATGATGGGCATCAAGTTTGAAATAAATCATTCAATATGGATAATGAAATGATAGTTTAAAAATCTGAATTTATGAAAAAAATATGGTAATATAAAAATTTGGCAGATAAAATTAATTATAATATAAACAGAAATTATGAGTATTATTTAAAAACAGGGAATGGATTGTGGCCAAATTATTGGAATTTACCTTATCCTGATACTTCGATATTTGGTCTTTTTCTCCATACAGCTGGTTTGAATGCCAACTTTCTGGATAATCCCATTTGAATTTTGTGGGAATGCATCAAAAGTTACAATGAGATAAGGATTTTCAAACCCTTTAATCCATTCATCAGCTGAGTTAGCTTTCATTTGATATGTCCAACACAACCATGACCATCATGGCTGCCAAGGCCTCCAAGTAATACTATTTCGTTATTTTTCTTAAATCTAAGACGCTTGCTAAAACTTTTATTGCAATTATTGACTACTACACCCAATTCGCTAAATGAAACGCTAATATTATGTAATATTCTCATTCAATCATTGAAGTTAAAACAATTAGTTTTACATCCTATCCAGGATTCAACTTTATCATATCCAGTAATGAATATCCAAGTAGTTGTTTCGTCTTTAGTCAAATATAACCAATATCCGTTATCATCTCACTTGCATAAAGAAAACTCATTTTCGGGTTAATTTTTTTCTTAAAGCGAAAAGAGTATGACCTTTATAAATCACATTTCAACTGATATCTTGCATATATTAGATCATTTGGTAGTTGGTATTTTCCCATTCAGACTTAGCTAAAATCTAGAGACAATGACAAAGCCTAACGTGCTCAAAAGCATTTTATAATAATTGAATGTATTAAATATTTGAAATAGATTATTTAATACTGGATAAAAATGATCGTTCCTTATATTATATTTTAATATGATATGTTTTTGATATTTGAAATAATAATAGATTCATTTTTTACATACTGATATATTTCTAAACTTAATAATATTTTTTTATAAATTTAATCATTTTCGACAAATATTTTGTTTATTACGCTAAAATGTTGACTATGTATTAAAATTCAATTGATATACAAAGTATATTATTCCTATTGTTGTATTTCAAAAACACCTGTCCGTCTCGATTCGATAGTTAAATGCATATTACCTCCCAGTTATATTTGATTTGTTGGTCCTAATCAAATGATTTTCTTTAGTTCCTATCCAAATCCTGTGTCACTCAATGAATGGATTAAAACCCAGAAGTGAAAATATTAGAAAGGCATTCTAATTTTTCTGAATGTTCTCATATAACGTCTCAACAGTAAGTAAGCTTATAGAAATACAGGATTAATAAATAATTTACTATATCACATTATGAGTACTTTTCTAACAACCACATTAATTGAAAAAACATAAAACATAACATTTTATAAATATGGCAACAAAATTAAAAATTTCAAATTCTCAACAATTTCTGATGGACAAAATTTATTTAAAATAAAATTAGTTATATATTATGGCTGGTTTTTATTTTTCTTTAAAATATATAAATAAACATTAATATTGTGTCAATTACAATGCTCTGGTTTAATATTCAAATTATTTCCCTTTAAATATAAAATAGTCTGAACCATTGACTAATAAGCGACATTTTTCATTCTCAAGGTTGAATCCAAGTATAGTGATATATACAAGGTTTCTTCAAAGCATTTAACATACCAATATCAAATTTTTTCCAAAATACATTCACAATTAATATTAGTTCTGATTTTAAAATGTTTCAAATTATATTGAATTCGTATTTTATCAATAAACCAGACCTCTGTAAACATTTGTAATGAATTATAATAGTAATAGTTGATGTTTGGTAATGGTACGTTAGTAATTTAATAAAATATATTAGAAGAATTATTTTTTGTAAATTCACATCGTTATATTATTAAACATTTACCATTGCGGCCTTTAAAATAACATTCAATAAAAATAAGACATGTTCTTAATAATATAATAATTGTAAATTTTAATAATAAGAATTCAAGTGAAATGTAACTTTATTAGATACAAATATTACCATTAGTTTGGAATGTGGTTTAAAATTTTTTACAAAATTTCTATCTACATTTTTATTTTTTAGCCAAGTAAGATAATTAAAATTTAAAAAAGAGTTTAGGCCATAATATAACATTGATTTATTCATTATAATTTGTAATAATATATATTAATTACCCAAAATATAGTTTAATATTACTATTTATAAAATATCAAAAATGATTGCAAATATAGTTTTGTATAAAAGAACAAATTTTGTTTGACAAATTGAAAATAACATAGCAACAGCAATTGAACTAATCATTTTGTTTTAATTATCATTGATAGGATAGAAAATGGTATTATCTATTGAAATTTATATAATCATATTATTGTTGCAAATAAATAATTTTCATCTTACTACACTTATATTATCAATATTTTTATTTACATTTATATTGCCTTTTTATTCATATTTAAAGATTTGTACTTAACCTAAATTACCCACACCATGATAATTTTGAATAAATTAATAATGGTTATTTAGAATAAATGAGTTAATAGATCCTTAGTAAGTTTAACTATACCGAATATCAAGATAAATAAATCAACTTTTGGAAATAATGAAAATCATTACGCTTGTTACAACTTTAATCCCTTTATCTTAAATATAAGAACTGAATATAATAGTAAATGGTAATAAAGGCATAAGATAAATTCCTAATTAAATATTTGAGAGATGAAATATTGTTTAAAAATACAAAAATTATACCCAAGGGAACAAATCAATACTTAAAAATATGCACTATTAAAATAAACCTTTCAGCTATAATACTCAAATTGTCATTTGTTAATGAATTCAATTTATATAAAATAAAATATTATATTCAAAAACTAGTTGAATGAGCTAATTCTCATTATTATATTTATTTAACTCAATATTGCTTGAAAAGCAAAATAAAATTTAAAACTGGCTATTACCTATATAACCAACTTTTTAACACTCAATGTTGATTAATGGAGTTTTTTCCAAAATTTGCGACTTTGATGAACTATTGTAGAATTAACCATAAAAACAAGTCTCAGAATATCACTAAAAAAATATATGATATAGCTTTTTTTATTTTTGAACATGCTATGCTCACTATTGCTATATTTATAGGCGCTATTTTATATCTTTTAATATTTTCAAAATGACATATTTCTATTAAATAAAATTAATAAAACTGTATCTCATTTAAATTATATGGATATTAAAGAAAATTATAATATATTAAGTATTCATAAGAACATGACTAAAATATAGGGAATATTTTTATATTATAATTCTGGTTTTTATCTTTATAATAGTATATTTTAATATGAACATTAAATAAAACATAATTGAAAGTATAATTTGTATAAAAAAAATAAAATTATAAAAATGATAAATTATTTCCAACGCAAAGTTTTTACCTATTCATATTCTTATATAATGCTGTATTAAGTTAATTAATTTTTGAAAGAGAAATATAAATAAAAACATGAACCTTTGATATATAGTAAATTATTGAAATATTATCAAAATTTTAAATGATTTTAAAATCAAAATTTAAGACTTTAATAATATTGAATATATTGATAATATTTATATTTTTATATATTATTAAAATAATTTTTGAGATTTGGTTTATTTGAATTAAGTTTGGTAAAAAATAGATATTTAGTATTATAATATTATAAGTAAAGGAAAGCTATTAAATAATATTTTTTATAATATAAAATAATTATTTGTGCAATTTTTTAATTATTATGATTTATATACTTGAATTTTATTTTTCTGGTAATAAATCTTTAAATCAGAAATTAAATATTTTTTATAAGCGTTATTATATCCGAAGTTTATCAAAATTTATAAAATTAAACAAAATATTATATTAATAATGATTAATAAATTAACCTTGTTAAAAAGTTTTGAAATTAAAAAATTAATATATTTAAAAAAATAAAAAACATAGTAATATATCTTTAATATTAAATAATATATAAGATAAAATATAATCATTTTAGTCCTAACTGATATAATATATTAATGAAAAAATAAAAAATAAATTTAATTTCAGGAATGTATACAAAATAACAAAAAATTAAGTATTGATTGGAATATTAAAGATAAAATTTTTATCTTTATTAAAATAGAGGTTGAAAATTAGAAAACAAGGACTATTATATTTAATATTACTATCTATTTTAAGTTTTTAACTTTTAGATATTGATAATTAATCTAAACATAAAATAATTCTTTGGGTTATATAAATAATTTTTTAACTATATTTATTTTTATTATGATAACCAAATTACTATTAAAATATATCATAAATATCATTCCAATTATTGATTGTGTATATTGTTGTAACATGTTTCTTATATAATGATTGTAATAAATGTAAATTAAATAAAGCTATTTTTAATTAGAAATGTAACCGCTTTATTTTAGATTATTTTTAATTAAATAAATATTAATAGATAATTATGTTAAATATTTATAAAAATACTTAAAATTAATTTATTTTTGAGTATTATTTATTATGTAAGATATAAAATTATTTGTACATTAATAAAATATATATAAAAGATAAACCAATTGAAATAATTTCAAATTATTAAACTATATTCAATAATTAAATAATATATTAACTATTCATATTAAATTTATCAAAATATCATACTTGAGGCAGCTTATTATATAAAATTTATTGACAATTTAGAAAAATATAACTTAAAAATGATATATATATATATATATATTCATCTCTTTATATAGACATATTTTAATATTCTTCTAAATATTATAATAATAATACTCAGAGAAAAATTATTTATGCATTTGATTAGATATTAATATGGAAAATATACACTTAAACGGATAAATAAACAATGGGATTATTTTTTAATCCTTAATCTCAATACTATATGCAATAAAAGCAAATTTTTCAATTATTTTGATTGATTTGCAGGTCCTAATATAAAATAATAGTAAGTGTTCATCATGAGGATTTTTAATATGTTTTGGATAAAGTTATAAATAATGAATTCGATTGAGAATGATGTGTGAAGTTGTATTGAATTTGTTCTAAATCAAATTAGTAAATTTATAATATTCAATATGCTTTAAAATAGATCTATAATATATGTTTTAATTGGTTACGCTAAGGAATATAATGTTGGAATTTGAAGAGATTTTATAGAATATCGATTTATTAAATTATACAATATAAAAAATAATTAGATCAGAATTTGTGAGTTAAGTGATTGAATAATTTGAATAGACTGAAAATCACTAGGATTGTCAATAAATGACAGTATTTTTCAAATTATTTAAAAACGCATTTTCCAAATAACTCGACACCAGATGCATCCACTTTACATTCAGTTTGAAGATCAGCTTGCTTGATAATTCCATTCGACTTTTGAGGATAAACATCGAAAGTAGCAATAGGATAACCTGTTTCACTTCCTTTTAGCCATTCGTCGTTTTTGTTAACCTTAATAGTCCAAGGTCCAACACAACCATGGCCATCACAATTACCACGACCGGCGAGGATAACTATTTGATTGTCTTTTCTCAGACCCAAAGCACTTGCAAAATATCCTTTACCCTTCCCTACTTGAACACCAGATTCACTAAAAAGTACTCTCGTATCATGGAATGTTTTAGCTTCGCCATTGAAGTTGAAGTAAGTAGTTCTACAGCCTAAAGAGGTATCAGTTGTATTGTAACGAGTGAAGTAAGTCCAAGCGGCAGCTTCGTCATTAGTGAGATATAACCATTGTCTAGGACCCCCTCTCTCTTGTTTGAATGAGAGCCATTTTCCGGTGGACTTCTCTCGCAAAACGAAAGGAGTGTGACTTTGATAGATGTAATTACCGCAAGTATCTTTCATACTTTTGATAATTTTATATTGGGCACCTTCCCAATCCGATTGAGCAGATGTCAAAGAGACGAAGATCAAAGCTAAAGTTTTGAAAAGCATTGTATAATTATCAAATATAAAATAATTTTGAATTGATTTGAATTTTCCTATACTAAATAATTGACCTTTATATATAGTATCAACCACTATAAGTTGTTAATTTTTTTACTATATTTTGACTATAATTTTATTTTCAATTTAAGCTTGAATGATGCGCAATTCTTTGTGAATTTAATTTTTTCGGACGAATAATCACGTTACACAAAAGAAAATTTAACCTAAGATGTCAATTTTGTATTTTTTTATATTATTTTTTTCAAATTATTCATAAGTTATTTAATGATATAACCGAATATTAAAATTTTTTAAAAAAAATTCTTTTATTAAAAGAATAAAAAAGTAACTACATTATACTATATTATACAAATTCAAAAGAGTCTAATCACTATTAATGAGCTTAAGCCATCAAACATATCATGAAAAAAATATCAGTATAGTGTTCTTACTATGATATTCAAATTCTAAATTAGTTAATACACTCACTATTATATTAATTTTACGCCAAGTCAATTCATTTTATTTTTTAATGTTAATAATTCTATTTAATAGTTTTTTAGACTATTCTTTAATCTTTATAGATATTCCAGAATCGGATATTGGTAATAATTATTCAAAAACCTTATTTTTTATTAGCAGTCAAGTTCAAGTCTATATTTAAATAAAGAACCACTGAATGAATTATTTATAATCATTCTAATATTAAATCGTTAAAAGTAATATCAACAAAATTATTGTGCAATATCTGATTTTTGTTTCAACATTATAAAGATTGAATAAGGAAATATTTTGTAGTATGATTTCACTAATATTTAAACTAAAATATTTTTATTTAAAATTATAATTATTATTTTTGACTGGAAATCTAAGTGAATTTATTGACTAAAAATGAAAACCTGTTTAAAAAATTCTACCATTATTTTGGAATTTAATTTATAAAATTTCTCTAAAATTTTATTGATTCAAAATTAATTGAATCAAATTAAGATAATTTATTTGATTTACATTATGGTTCTTTCAACATTTCAAACATAAAGATAATAAATAGATTTTATACCATGAGTTCAAATAACACTAATAAATAGATTATTTATATTCATTATCATAATTTTTACTTATAAGTTTTTACTAAGGCAATCATTAGTTATAAACAACATAAATAAAATTTCCAAGAATAGTATTACTGAATAGATATTACGCCATCTTAATTACTATGATGTAGATAATAGTCTAGAAATTTTTATAAACTAATTTTCATATTTAGATTATAAGCAATATTAAAAATATCTGTCAAATAATTATATTACATCATTATATGCATATTTAAATTAATTTTGTTGTCCTTGTGTTTTAAAAAAATTAATTTGATCGAGATCAAATTTTAATTCCGATAATTGCTTGGAATATAGCTCAAATGAAAGTTTATGAGTAAAATATTATCAAATTTTAATATTATAATGATAAATCAAGGTATTAATTCTAATTATTAATATAATTTCTTTTCAATCAATCATTAATAACAAAACACACTGCTTCATAATCAAATGCTGTTTTTAAAATAATTGACTATATATTATAACAAAAATCTTTTAATATTGAATAGTTTATATTGAGTAATCATCCTTCTCTAAACTAGAAACAACAAAATCTGGGCGAATATATTATTCAAACTGAGACACTTTATTAAGATTTTGATTCTGTAATTGGGAATTACAATAACGATATGCAATTTAAATGGATATTTAATATTATAATTTGGAAATAAAAGATGAACTATTAATTGGGTATATAAAAATGATAATAGTTATTTACAATGTATATAGTATATTGTTAGACTATTGGAATGTGAAATTTAATCTACACTAATGAGTCAAGTAATTTTCAAAATCAAACTCATTTGAGTTATAGTTAACCTATTTGATAATAACAAAAGACAAAACATTTATAATAAATAAATTGATAATATTACTTTGGATTTTAAATAATGAGAATTTTGTAAGATTAAAAATAAATAAACATTTTAATATATAAGTTACAAAAATAAATATTTAATATAAAATCAATACTTATGTTTATAATTAATAACTTTTTGCTATATTTTTGGCAAATTTTTACCACTTAAATAATTCTTTTTATTAAAGATTGCAATTAAATATTTTAGTGGAAATTTTGTTTTTTATAAGATTATTTGATAATTTTTTCCAAAATTTTAATCACATATGTTGTATTCTAGTGAATATAATAAATATATTAACTATTTCTAATTTTTTTAATTAGAACATTTTTTATAACTTTAAATCGATATATTTTATTAATATTATCTATAATAATAGGTGATTTAAAATTATTTTAAAGATATTAAATAATATAATATTTACCATTGATTAATTTTCCTATATAAACTAAATACAACAAATATATGGAGTTATAAATTAAATAATTATTAATCTTTATTTATAAATAAAATATATATTTTTCAAAATATATAAAAGCATTACTTTAATTTAATCTAGTATTTTAATTTTTATTTTGATAAAAAATATATATAAAAAGATCATAAATCAATATATTTAGTGTTTTATTTTAAAAACTTTGGTTCTAATTATATTTCAAAAGTTTTAATATAATTATTACTATTTTAGCTTTTTTAGGCTTTTGTTACATTTTAAAATATATATTTAATATTTTGCATAATTAATTTAATTTTAAAAGTCAATATATATATAAAATCCTTATATAACTAATATATCAGTATTTTGATAAGTTTTTAATTAAAACTTGAATTATTAAATTGAATTTTTAAACTTTGATAAGTTTCTAATTATTTGATTTATAACTTAAAAATATATCATTATAATTTATTATGATATTTAATATTTTTTTAATAATTATTAAATAAGATAAATAGGCTAATTTTTTTTACTAGATAATTAACCTTGTATTAATAATTCAAATTTTGTCATTATTAGTCAATAATAATTTATCTTTATAATAAATAAATATTGTTATATTAAATATTAATAAAATTATATATAACTTTTAAATTTAAATATTTTTAAATAGAATCTTTTAATTAATTATCGGATAAATAATTTATTAGATAGTTAATTAAAATTAATTAAAAAATATGTCGTTAGTTTTTATTATATTTAAGTTAAAAAAAATCAAATATTCCTTTATTATAAAATCTATTTCTTTTTATACTATCTTAGATTAATATATATATAAAATAATAATAATAAAAGATTAATTAGATTTATTATTAAATTAAATCTTTGGTTTACTTATAAGGTATTTATATATATATTATATATCTTGATAGTAATAAAGATAAATATTTAATATTTCACCTGAGGTAAATTAAAAAACATTATTTAAAAAGTATAATAATTATCAAATAATAAATAATTGATATCATTAGTCGTTAAATTTATATTATTTATAAATAT
>JNEM01013510.1:0-30103 GCA_000697335.1 Conidiobolus incongruus B7586
GATCTTCAATCTTCAGGCCATGTTGAATCAAAAAGTGAGCAATTTGATTGGCTTTTTCATTGAGTTGCTTATAAGACCATTCTGTAACCTTTGGTTCTAAACCATCTTCAAAATTTTCGATAAATTTAATAGCAGGCATATCGGGATGACTTTGAGCAAATTTTTCGAGTCCAGAGTGGAGGAAGAAAGGACCATCGTCTTCATCCCTGCTAGATGGGCCATCGATTGAGGAGAATAAGTTATAATCCTTTTGGCTGATTGGTTGTCCAATATGATATGTATTGTCGATTGGAGAGTATAAGTTACTGAAAATATTAGCCAATGTCAAGTCCAACTGTTGAGCGACAATTTCCAAATGGTCTTGGTTCATAATATTACCTTTACAGCTCAACCTCCAGAAGAAATTATCGAACTTATCAACTTCAACTTCAACTACAATAGAGTGAGAAATAGGACTGTTGTAGTGGTATAAGTCCCAAAGACCTTCACTCAAGGGTTGAGATTCGTCAATGTTTTGGAAAACAAATAAGGAATCAAATAGAGGGGTAGGTCCATTGTGGCCGATAGCCTTGAAAATCTTCTGAAGTGGTGTATGCAAGTGAGATAGGTGCTCAGTATTGGAATTTTGAACCAGTTGCAATAAATCAAAGTTTGTAGTGATATTATTGAGGTTCACTCTAAATGGCATTGCATTCAAACAAGGTCCTCGAATATCTTGAATACCATCAATAGGAATACTACGACCGGCCGCGACACTGCAAATGATGACATCCTTTTCATTAGTATAGGCTGATAGCAATCGAATCCAAGCAGATTGCAGAATAGTCTGAGGAGTTACACCAGTCTTCTTACCAATCTCTTGAATTTGAGACATCTTCAAACCTGATTTTTGGTAAATAGAATTACCAGTCATTTCCACTTCAAATTCGTCGTCAGGCAACAAGCTAGGGAAAATGGATGGAATATGATTTTCGAATTGTTGTTTGAAATATTCCAAGGATTTGTCCAATTCTTGAGCGTGGACATATTCGGATACAGATCTGAATTTGGGAGGTTGGACGAGTTCTTGACCGAGGTAAGCTTTAGCTAAATCTCTAAACATCAATGGCAAGCTCCAACCATCGAATAGTGAGTGGTGAATGGTGAAAACCAAATAGTCAGAATCTTCAGAATTCACCAAGGAAATGCGGTAAGGAGGCTGGCCAGTGAGGAGAGTAGAGACAATAGAAGTTTGATGGGTATTAATCACTTGATTCAACTCCTCACTGTTATTAATTTTCTGAATATCAAATTGGAGTTCGTGAACATCTGAGGATATGACAGCTTGGGTCATTTGGTAATCGTGGTCTGATAAGCTGAAGAATCCAGTTCTCAAAATGGGATTATTGTCAACAACTTTCTGCAAAGCAACTCTCAATTGTTTCAAATCGACGTTTTTGGAAATTTTATAAGTTAAACTGTTGACATTTACGAAGAAGGGAGATGATAAAGACATGACAAGCATACCTTCTTGCAAAGGTGTACAGGGGTAAGCTTCTTCGATATTATCCACTGATTCAAGCCTAATTGAGAAACTAATTTAGATCTAATATAATGTTCAAATTTCTTAATACGATCAACCATTTCAGTAAGCTTTTGATGATTTTCTTCAAGTTTAGCACCCTTGTCCAACTCATTAGCAATTGCTTGAATAGTAGACGATTTCATCAAGCTGAAAACTGATATTTTTCTACCAATATCATTCAGATTTTTGGATAGTTGAATGCATGAAAGGGAGTCTACACCTAGTTCTAAAATCGAAGTATGGTAAGAGATGGTAGAAGCCTCGATTCTTGCAATATCTGCAACTAAACTTCTCACCAATATTTCACTTGGGGTCCATATGTGATCTTGACCTTCTGTTTGTGGTTTCAGTTTATTTCTAATAAGCTCTAGCTTGGGTATATTGATGAAGAATTCAGCCAATTTTTTTCGGTCAATTTTACCATTACAAGTAATAGGGAATTGGTTCATGATTAACAAGTGACTGGGAATCATGTAAATAGGAAGAACTTGCTTTAACTGATTCAATATTTTTGAAACTAAATTACTTGACTTATTAAAATCGATTAATTCAATTTGAGCCTTAGCAGATGATTCATTTTTTAGTTCTGAAGAAGTGATAAATCCAACAAGTTCCATTTTGATGGAGTCGGGGTGCTTGAGAAGTTGAACATTACATTGAATCCCTTCATTCAACTGGGTAATACTTTCACTGATTTCAGCCAATTCGATACGGATACCGTTGATCTTGACTTGGTGGTCGAAACGACCCAAGTATTCTATGGAGCCATCTACATTCAATCTAGCCAAATCTCCTGTTCTGTAGACACGCTCACCACCTGGGGCATTAGGATATGTTTTGAACACTTTTTCAGTGAGATCGGGACGATTGAGATAACCACGAGCGACTTGAATACCTCCAATACACAGTTCACCAATGAAACCCCAAGGAACTGGTTGAAGTTCGCCATTTTCTTCCTTCATAATGTAGGCAGAACAGTGTTCGATAGCAAACCCAATGTTACTAGTCTTATCCTCGGTGGTTACGTCACTCTTAAAAGTACAACCAATGGAGGCTTCAGTAGGCCCATAACTGTTGATAATAAAACCATTACCCCACTGTTGAATCAATAAAGCGGTAATACTTTCACCACCAACAATTAATTTCTTTATCTTGGGAAGATGCTGAAGATTTAGTAGAGAGGCTACACTTGAAGTCAATTCAGAGTATTCGATCTCTAATACTCGCATATACTCCTCCAAGTGGAGGAGTAATGAGTCAAGATCGGATGTATTCAATACACCACCGGAGTAAGTGGGTGAGACAATATCAGAAACGTGGGGGTCGAAAGTGCAGTTAGCAAACATTAAATGGTTACTGCCCATGGTTTGACCAGTGTTGCGAATGAAAGATTGGTTATATAAAGCAACACCATTATGTTGGACAAGAACACCTTTGGGCTTACCAGTCGTGCCAGAAGTGAAAATAATATAAGCCAAGTGATCGGGAGTGAGTTCGGTTACAACTGGATTAATGGTAGGAAGATCTTCCAATTGAGCTTCAAAAGCCCTATTATCCAAACTAACAATGCTAATCTTGGAAAATTCAGGATTGAACATTTCTTTAGAAAGAGATTCAACTGTCAAAACGAATTTGGCGTCGGATTCCTGAGCCAAGTAGTGCTTTCTACTCTGAGGGACTGCGGGATCAATTGGGACATAAGCACCTCCAGCCTTAGAAATAGCAAAGAATGCGATATAAAACAAAGGTGAACGAGGAATGCAAACTGCAACCCTTTGTTCCACTTGTAATCCATTTTGAAGCAAATAGTGAGCAAGTTGATTGGATAAGTTGTTCAATTCACTGTAAGTGAATTCAGTCACATTAAGCTCACCATTCTCCTTAATTTCATGCAAGAATCTCAAACATTTGAGATTGGGATGAGATTTGGCATGTTTTTCCAATCCAGAATGTAAATATTGTAATTCTTCATCGTAACCGAGAGTCTTGGGATCTTTGGAGGGAATAATTGAGTACAATTTGCTGTTGAAGTTATTGTTATTAGAAGATTGAGTCAAATTAAGACTGATGGGTGAATTCAGGTTATCAATGAAGTAATTGACGAAGTGAGTCAATTGCTCGGCAATTAAAGACAAGTGAGATTCGGTTAACAATTCAGTATTCGAGTGCAAATTCAATATGAAAATCTCTTCCTCACATTCGACACGAGCAACTAAAGAATATTTAGAGAAATTAACTTTGGGTTCGGCTCCAGGCAAAACAAGAAGAGTAGTAATTCCGAGCTTTTCTTCGTTAGGAATATCGGAAACGGATTCTAAGTGATTGTCACGCTCGATGTTAATTTGCTCCAGGCGTTGAATTAATTCCTTTGCAGTAGAAAATTGATCCAATTGAATACGATAAGGCAAAGCGATTTCTTCATCAATTTGAGAGAAGATAACATCGGATTGTCCCATATATCCAGCGAGTAAATGGGCCCAAGCAGCTTGCAAGAAAGGAATGCGAGTGACATTCAAGCTATCAGCTTGAACCTTAAATTTTTGGGAATTCAAATTTACCTGGACAGAGTAAAAAATTTGATGCAATTTAGTTTTATCACCTAATTGATGACCTAAGAGTGATGGGAATTGAGAGGGAATGGCATTAGAAGTAATGTTGTTCCAGTAGTTTTGAGAAGACATTATTAAAATAAATTAAATCTAAAACGTATATTGATAATTGGTTGGTATACTCTTAATAATTGAGATTTCTGTCCTTCCAAACCTTCAAGATTAGCATATTTATACACTTAATAGCCACGATATACTTCAGTTTTTTCTTGCAAAATGTCTGAAAATCAAACAATTAATCCTTACAGTTTATTAATCCACTCGTCTAAATAGTATTAGCAATTTAATAGCTTATTATGATTAAAATGGTACACTCATTAAAGAAGTTTAAAAAAATAAAATTTTCCAAATACAATATCAACTTAGAAACTTAATATTTTCCCAAAAAATAAATTTGGATAAATTCATTGAGAATGATTTTTCATTTTTTTTTGTAATCGAAATTATATTGGATGGGAATTAACTTAGCTAATTTAGGAAGTATCTCTCTTATTCATGAGCTTTCTAATCCTAGAAAATTAAAATACGAATTTTAATTGTATTATGTTGAAGTAAATTATTTATATTAATAATCATTATTTCAACATTTAATATATAATAAATCTATCAATATTGATAATTGATATGAAATCACAGTATATTGTAAATAGTTTAAATTTAATTAATATTCATCTTTTAATTCTATTATTTAAATATTAAGGTTTATAAGTATGTAGTTTAAAAGACATAGAAGAATAGTATATTACCATATAGTACAACAGTTTAGTATTAGGAATAATCACTTTATTTGCATATTAATAGTGTTCTCGGATTTGGTTCCAATATATTTTATATAATAATTTATCATTTAAAATTTTTAAAAATTGTTAAAAAGTTCATATATTGGAAATAATACTATTAATTTATATCTTTAATTTTATTTTTGTAAATTATTATATTTTTATTATAATCAATATATTATAAATCTATTATATAATTGTAACTTTAGTTTTTTTTAACAAAATGAGTTATATTTTCAAAGTATTCCGAATCAAATAGTTAGCAATTTACTTTTAAATATTCCTATAATTGTTTATTCTAATACAATATCTGTCAGGCCAAAAATTGACTATTATATATATTATGTGAAGTTTGATAGATTAATAATTCAACATATTTCATAAATTCACCATCTCCAATGGATAAATCTTAAATTTGTTATTTGATTTTGAATATTGGTATTGGCATTGAATAATTGTTAATTGAATATATGTATATTATGCTAAGTATGTAATGATTACTATTTATAGCATAGTTTTTTGATTGAGTGAATATTTGATTATTATATCATAATATATAAATCAAATAAACATCATTAGTTTGATCTTCGTCGCAGTTTTTTACCATATTAATATCGCAGTTATTCTCATTGGATTCAATTATATATTTTTAATCAATTATCGGAGTTATCTGTTTAAGTAAATACTATATTTGATAAAATTTTAATATCAAATTATTTAATATTAAATCATTATTTTTGAAAATATGAAATTAATTTGAATTTCAATTTTTATTTGATTTTATATAATTAATTTATAATAATATTGAATCATTCAAAGCTAAAACAAATTTATTTAGTCAGATTGAATATCTGAGATTATCGATTTGCAATTTTATAAAATCATGAGACCTTCATTTTTTTAATTATTCTTATAAATATAAATTACTTTTTTCACTTCGAGATTTACCTGTTTGTTATATTAAGCAATTATATGTATCTATCATTTTCCATTGCTCTAATTTCATTTAATCGTATAAGTTTTCTAACAAGATGTTGGATCTCTGTCAATTATTAAATGTTATATTATTAGAAGTTTGCAGACTATGATTTCACCGAATATAGTATGTATTTTATAAGAACTTGAAGATATTATGATTAAAAGTAAATGTCCAGTAGGTGCAGTGCATTCAAAATTTATTTAATGGAAAATATATAGTTTAAATGACTTGCAATTTTTGTGTTTAATCTTCCTTGATTCAATTAGACTTGCTTTTCTTAATAGTTAAATTGTATAATATTCAAAGGTTTAAATGAATAATAAAAATTTTAATAAGTAATATTAACAGAAACAAAATGATCTTGGCTGAATATGTAGAGTTTATAATGTATTTAATTGAATAATAAATTATATCCGGATTCTAAAATAAATGATAATCAAGTTTCGCTGCATTCCTTGAGTGTGTTTTTCATTTATTTCATATAAACTTAGACTGTTTATAGTTTATTTTCATACTGGTTCGTTGAATCTCGGTTATATTTAATAATTAAAATAGGTAAGGACAATAAATCGAATAATATTAATTTATTATTGTAATAAGTTTTAAACTACTTTAATATATTTAAATAGTGAAAGTAAATTTATATCACGAGATTTAAATCATAAAATCAAGTTATTTAACTACTTTCGCAGAATTCCTATTTTCTTATTTTAGTCTTGTCAATTTATTTATTACCTTATAGTTAATAAACAAGAACATTTAAATTTAAGGAAAATAATTTAATATTACGATATTTAGTAATTATTCCTAAATTGAACAAAATTTCAATACTTATATATAATTTCAGTTCCAACCTTATGGATCAATGTTTTAACATTCAAGTATACATATATAATACTTGAATTTGAAAACTGTTTATCCTACTATACAGGTGACCTACACATACTCAAAATATAATAGGGGTAGTAAACTCAATCATTCTTGAATGTGCATAGTTTATATCCTGTTTTGCTAGCGATATACACTAGTATATTTATTACCAAGCAATCGTATACAATAATTGCATTTATAGCCTCTCAGCCAACCAATATAAATTATTGGGATTATATTATTTTTTAATAATATTTGCATCCTAATGTCGTTGCCTATTAATCATTTCGCATCATACTTATGTTACTTAATTATGTCAGATCAAAAATATACACAAAATCAAATTGAGTTTATCACTTTAGTATTATTGTAAGTATATTAAAGTCTGTTTCAAAGGATAATTAGCCTAGATTCTCGAATTTCTGTTTTCATATACATTATTCAAACGTATCTCAACAAGTTTATTATTAAATATATATTTTTAACCTATATATGATTTAATGTTACGTTTTAGTTATTTATGTGTATCATAATTATTAGTGTGTATTTTAAATCTATAAAAGTACTGCAATTAAAACATGGATTCTTGATATCTGAATTTTTTTCAAATTAGCGTTATCAGCTACAAATACAAATATTATGTTCATTTATTTAAGAATAAATAATTCAAATATGATAATTTGGTTATATTTTAAGCTATTTATCTTCTTTTTCACTTCATAACGATTTAATGAGTAGAGATACTAAAAATCACTAATTTATCAAATATTTCAAATAATATGTTTATACTTGACCTTTAATGTAATATTTTCGGATTTAGAAATTCAAATATTTAAATAAACTATAAAATCTTTTTCATTAATTTTTAAATGCATAATAATAAATTCAGATCAACAGCAATGGTTTATATTAATTTATAAAAAGGAATTTGAAAATTAACATATACATAATATTTGTAATATATTCAATGATTTTAAATTTCCCAATAATTTTATTTTAATATATATTATAATAATTAAAACCCTTAATAAGGTTCCAGGACCTTATTGGAAGTATATCTATACATATATATTCTATTTCAATTCATTTTGCTAAAACATGTTCGAAAAATTATTTGAGTCATTTTTACTAAAATATTTATTATTCAGTTTGTTTTGAGAATTGGGAAATCATTGATATGAAATGCCAACTTAGCTTCATGACACAATTGAATTTATTCACTATTTGTACATATCTGAAATTTTATATATCATTGTTTTAAATAATATGGTTCAACTTATATATTTGCAATTATAGTCTATTATTTTTAGAATAAATTCCAATCTTTTTATTATGAGTACTTTATATTAATTAATATGAATAACTTAACTATTTATTATATTTATTTAATAAATAATTAATACTTGCCTATATATATTTTAAAAAATCAAATAAAACCAAAAATATATGCAATTTTAAATTCTAACAAGGTAAAAGAGGTATTTATTTAAGTATTATACTATGTCAAACATTTAATATCAACTATTCACAAAAATCTATAACTGATGGCAATGAGTTTTGAACCATAAAAATGCAAAATAATTTAGCCAGCTTAAAGCTAAAAGATTCAATATCAGATACCTACCATATTTAAGCTATTTTCAATCTAAAACCAGTTAAAAAACTACAAATAATAAAATAATCAAAATATCATCAGAAATAATATTTTATTTGAGTTATAACATTACTTTATCAAATATAATTTATATTAAAATTTAAGTTTATAAGTACCAAATAATTTAAAGACTATTTAAAAAAGAAAGAATATAACCAATATATCTTTATATTATTATTTTTTTTAAAAAATTATTTAGATATAAAAATCTTAGATCCTATTATATAATTTATTAAATATTGTAAAATATGCTTAGATTAAAAATTTGTAATAAATGTTATTAATATAAAATACTAATACTATAACATTCTGATAATTATAATATAAAAATATTAATTTTATTAATATATAATATTTTAAATTTTGAACAATTTACTTAATAATTTTTTTAAGAAAAAAAATTAAAAAATTTTAATTTTATATAATAATAATAATCATAAACATATAATCAAAATCATTAAAAATTTTCTTATTAAAGATTATAGAGAATTGATATTAATTTCCTAATTATTTACAATAATCAAATATTATTTATTATTTTATATTTTTAATAATGGGAATTTTTTATAATTCAAAATAAACAAATATTTTAATATATAATATATAGAAATAAATATATAATATAAATTTAATAGTTTTTTTTATTATTAATAACTTTTTCCTATTTTCTTAGCAAAGATCTAACACTTAAAAATAGTTTTTTTATTAAGGACTGAAATTTAATGGTTTACAAACCAATTAAATTTTCTTATAGAAATTTTCTTTTTTATAAGCTAGTTTTTTAATTGCCTAAAGCAATTATAATTATATAAGTTATAATCTAAAGAGTATACTAGAAGTAGTAGTTTTTTCCAGTTATTTTCAATTAAAAATTTCTTAATAACTTTAAATTTATATATTTTATAATTATTATGAAAAATAATAGGTTTTGTCAAATTATATTAAAAACACTAATTAAAAATACTTTTATTTAAAAAAATAATATAAAGTTTATTATTAATTGATTTTCTTACAGGAATTAAATAAGAGTAGTATATATTATTATAATCTATTATAATAATTAACATTTACTTATTAACAAAATATTTATTTAAAGGGATTTGTAGAAAAGGTTGATTTAACTTAATTTAGCATTTTAATTTGTGTTTTAGTAAAAGATTATATATAAAGATTTAAGATTCATCAATTATAATTATTTATTATAAAAGTTTAAGCTTCTAATAATATTTTAGTAAGTTTTGTTTAATAATAACTACTTTAGCTTTTTTTAAGCTTTAGTTAAATTATAAGGTACCTATTTTACATTTTTATTTATTAATTTGAGTTTAAACTTTAATATATATAAAATACTTATAAAACTAATATTAAAGTGCTTAGAGAATTCTTTAACTGAAATAAAAAAGTGTTATTTAGTATATTTTTTCACTCTATTAACAATTAAAAGAGTAACAATTAAAGTTAGTTTTTTAGTTTTTAATAAGTTTTAAATAGTTTTTTTTAGCTTTAAAATAATTTACCTAGTGATAAATTGTTGATTTAAATAATATTTCATTATTAAAAGTTGCTTGTAAATTTTAAATAATTTTAAAGGGTTTATGGTTAAGTTTTACTAATATTAAAATAAAAAACTTTTGATGATCACTATTTAGTTTAAGTAAAATTAAATTAAACAACTAATTTTAAAAAGTTAATTTTTTAATCAGGAAAATTATTATATATATATATATATTTTAAAATTATATAATTTCCTATTAACTTTGTATATATTTAATTATTTCTAACTAATAATATGTTTGAAAAATCAGGAATTAAAAAATTTCCCATTATTACAAATTCAAGGTAATAATATAATAATTGATTTTATAATTTAAAAAATTTGATTTCAGAAACAATTTTATGATATTTATATGTAATATTGAAAACTAATTCTAAAAATTATTTTAAGAAGTTAAAAAATTAAAATCAATATAAAATTGAGTTAATTGAAGGAGAAAGCAATAAATTATTATATAGATATTATTTTTGCTTTTAATTTCTATACAAAAATATTTATTCATAAAAACTGAAATTCCTTGAAAAAACTCTTTATTTTTCAATATTAAAAAATGTATAATTTCTTTCCAGTATAAAATCAACTTTATTATATTAATCATGTTTCAATTTGGTATAAATTTTAATATCCTTAAATATATAAAATATTAAGATTTAAATCAATAATTTCTTATAATTATCATATTTTATAGTTATAATGAAATTAAAAATATTAATAATTTAAAATTAGTCTTATGTTTTGAAAATACATATATATCAATAATATTGTTAAATCTAGACATATTTAATACTAATACTTTTATATAATAATAACTTATTAATATTTCTATTATATATTATTTTCAAAACTTATATAAAGAATATTAATATAGAAAATTGATATTTAATTAAACTTTTCTTGCAATTGATAATATATATAAAGTTTGGTTTTATAAAATATAAATAATTTATTTTTTAAATGAAATACTCAAAGGATAGATAATTAGATTATATATAAAAGATAATTTAATATAACTCTGTTGTGAATTAAACTGTCATTGATATAAAAAATACTACTTAGAAATATAACTAAAAGTAATAAATAGGAATAGTATTAAATTAGATAAGTATAATAGACAATAGAAATCATCAAATATTAATAAAATACAATATTACCATATTTTGGAATAAAATTTAAAAAATTCATTATCAGATAAATATACAACTTTCAACTTATATTATATGAACTCATTCAATATCGAATAAATAGAAATATTAAATATTAACTAAAATCTAAATCAGATTCCAAAGTTTAAACATTTAACAATTATAACACATTCTATAAATACTATTAATAGTTTAATATGATTTAAAGCTATAAAATAATTTATTAGCATAAAAATATAACTGAGTTTGAAAATAATAAAAAAATTAGTTTATTTTACCCAATATATAATTTTAAAATGAAACTTAAACAATAAAATTTATTCATTAATTTCAAAATATCATTTCACCTAAATTAACTTTGCTAATATCAAAAAATATTATGATTTAAATGTTCATAATAATATTTCATATTATATAATCATAAACTATCACATGGTGGCATTATTTTTTATGTAAACATTATTTAATCTTAGTAAATTATAAGTTTATATTATTTATAATTAAAGATGGAAATAATTATAAGTACTATAGCACAATGTTTAACATTTCGAAATAATTATATTGTTTATAATTCAATGATCAAGAAAAATTATAAAGTGGATAATCAATATTATAGTTTCACATATTTATTAATTTAATTACAACAATGTATATTTATGAAGTAAAACTATAATTTTTAAAGCTTCTTAATACTAATATATACTCATTGGTTCACATTAATAATTATTTTTTTATTCGAATCTATTGTTATAATAATTCTACAATATCAAATGATAACTATAATATTTATTGAAATTATTTTTACTAATTTTGTTATATAATATTAATGATTTAACTTTTGTATTAAGTCAAAATTTCAACACAAAATCACTTTGATAAATAACATGGTTTATTCCTTGACTACATCAATATGATAAGAGTATTGATTATTATTTTTATTTATCATTGGCTATTATAAGGAGGATGTTAATAAATTTGAAATTATGTCATCAAAATTATATATGTAATATTAAAAATTATCAATTTAATTATAAAAGACTGTTTATTATCCTGAAAAATATAATTTAAAAATTAAAATTTTATATAATTAGTATTATTTATAATATATTAATATTATCAATTAATGAAAGTTAAAATATATTATGTTTTATTATTAAGTTGCATAATATCCTCCTCTATAAAACCACTATTATTCATTATTTTTCATATTACACTATAACAAGATATATTTTCCTAAAAATAAATATCATATTATAAAACTACTAAATATTAAAAAACAAATATTCTATAATTGATAATTTAAACATTGAATTAAATATTAAAGATTTAGACTATATACTATATTTAAAATAATGTTCAATTAAGTAAAGATAAAATATTAATAATTTAATATATTTACTTATTATGAAAAATGACATTATATTTGGAATAGAATCTATTAAACGTTTAAAAATATAATGATATCTAAATATATTAATATATTAATATTGTTCAAATTAATATTATAGTAATTGAAACTAATATCCTTTATAATTAAAAATCTTCATATAAAAATTTTGCAAAATTATTTATATATAATTAATAAAAAAATATCAAAATATATATAACAGCAATTTAAAATTTATAAAAATAATTAAGAGTATTTAATAAAAATAAAATTTGAATCAATACCAGGGAAAAAAAATTTATTAAAAAATTCTTTATTCATAAAATAATATTATTAAGAATATATATTTAATAATATATCATATATGGATATCAAAAATTATAATTAAAATATATAATCTTTATTATCTAATTATGAAAATACCAATCAAGTTCTTTATTATAAAGTTATTAATTATTAATGAAAATCTAAGAGAATAAGAGATACCAATTTGGTGAATATAAATATATATGATAAGTTAACTTGGTATTAGGAAATAACTATTTATTATATACTTTAAATTGTATAGTAATAATGATTTTATTATTTTAAATAATAAATTTACAAAATTCAAAACTTTAAGTCCAATGAAAGCTATAGATTTATCATAGAACCACTAATTATCTTAAATATTAGGCTTAATATTATAAAATAAATCATTAAATAATTATTTTTTTATTATCCATTATTCAAATTAGTTATTGATTAAATTAATATTTAACACTATCAATCAATTGTTTTCACATTAATTTCGGTTATAGCATATTATTTGAATAGAAAATTATATAATTATTCATTTAATGGAGTATTTTAATTAATCTTTGTTATAATTATCATTTAACTTATATTGAAATTTTTATTCAAATTGTTAATAATTTATTTGCTAATCCATTTATTTTTTTTAAAATAGTTTTAATTGAAATAATAGGAAATATAATTTAAATCGTAAACTGAAATTGTGATATATTAAAACATTGTGTAAGATCATTAATCAAATTTTTTAATTGTTATCAGTGGTATTTAATATTAACTCAGCCTATACCACCCTTTTAATTGTATTATGTAACTTTCAATATATCTTATTCAACTTATTCACTATATTATTTATTATATCTAAATATTAGCAAAATTATATATTATATCAATTCTTTTTCAAAATAAGCTATATCAAAAATATTTCAACAATTTATTTAATAAATTAATTATATGTCGAAATTATCATAGAAAATAGGTGGTTTTTTCAGATATAAGACATATCTATATAAAAGTTATGTGATTTATAATGAGTTTTTCAAAATAAATTAAGGATTATTAAAATTAAAAAAATCATTACCTTAGTAATAGAAATTTAAAAATATTATAATGATATTTAATATAATAAAAAATTTTAAAATAAAATCTAAGTTAATACAATTATTCAGATACCTAAATCTAGTAAGATTGCAACTTGGTAAATATTTAAAGACATATAGTTTATGAATTTATAAGAAATCAAAATAGTTACACGATATATTAAATAGGTTATATTATAAAATCGAATATATTATAATTTATATTGTAATTATATATACCTGAGTTCTAAAAGAATGATGTTGAAACTAATAAAATTATTATATAATTAATTTTGTATAATTTGAATAAAAAATATTAAATCAAAGTATTAAAATTGATTCATATAATATTACTGAACTATTAAGTTAATAGTGAAAATATAATATAATTACCTATTCGTCCAAAGTTTAATTTAATTATTAACATTATAATATTTGGGTTTTTGTGAAAAGTGTATTTTAGAATGATATAATAAAATTGAGATTAAAAAAATTTGAACAGTTTGATTATATTATGAATAATAAAAAATGGTGAATTTAATTTTTTTTTCAAAATTATAAGTACACTTTTTTCACCACATCAAAAATAATTTTTCATTCTTCAATATTTAAGGTTTTGACTACTGGGTGGGATAAAAGATTGATCAATCCCTAGATAATTGTGAATATAAAATAATTTAATATTATATATAACTATATTGGATAAGAAAACGTTTATCAGTTTTAATGAACATAAATACATGTTCTACCAAAGGCACGTGAAATTCAAATAGATTCATTAAGAGATCATCAATTTTCAGTTAATATATTATAATTGTATTATTATGGCGATATTTAATTTATATTTTATTTCACGAATGTGCATTTAAATGTATACTCATTCTAATTGTTTATGCTTTTCAATAAACAAATAAAGCACTTAAAATTAATCGTGTTATAAATAATATGAAAATTTTATCTGTTGTTTAAATTATTATACCATTATTAACTTCAAAATTATCAATCATTCTTAGGCCTTAATTATTACATTCTATATTAGGTATCTAAAACTGTATTTTACTATCCAATATATAATTATCATTTTTCATTTAATATCTAATATAGTATGAAAAAATAATAGATATCACCCACATATACAAAATATAGAAATTCATCCACTTGATTGTATAAAAATAGATTCAATATTCATTTAACTGCTATTTTAATAATAATATTTAAATAATCCGAATTCCTATTTTTGTTTTAGTTTGCGAACTTTGATATAAATTTTGCCAGACAAATTCATTTTTAATTGAAGAATAATTTATTTTTTTTTGGAAATAGTAACTGAATAACTATTCAAATATTTCAAATATATAAATAAATTCGAATATTATCCGAATTCAAGTTATTATATTTATTATTCTTTAATATAATATTTGTATTGGGATTTTGAAAAAAAAATTTCTTAAAATGGTAACGAAATAGTCTCCACATAAATTCATTTTTTAATTGTTACTTTTTCAATGATTTTAAAATGGAAATCATTGAACCGATGTTTGGACTCCAAATAAATAAAAATTAATATCAATTTTTAAAGTTTATTTATATTTACTGGGTAAAATATCTAAGTTGAATATTGAAGCTTGCTAATTATTTTTATATTAACAAACCTTATTATAATTAGAAATCCAATGTAATATATGATTAAGTTTAAACTTTTTAAAAATTAGTCACAAAATTTAATATATAGATATAAAATTGCTCAAATAACTTAAGTCCTAAGTTTAAATTCTATAATATATTTTTTGAATTAAAATAATTTTTGAAAATTTTTAGTAATAAAAATTCACAAAAAATTAAATCAGATCGTCTATTTTGAATTTATAACGGTAAATTATATATTATAATAACTAAGAATCAACCATAATAATAAGAATCCATAATTATCAGCTATCAAAAATAGATTTATACATCATACTATTAGGGATAATTATATTTCAATTATCAACAATCCCAATTTGGAGCTGAATTAGCTCCATGTTGAAATTTTAGTCAAGCATTAATTATCACAATCGCTTGAAATTAGTAATTAAAATTCAAATATTCAATAAACTAAAATCAAAGAATTCTGAATTTAAGTCAAATTCAAACTTCAAATTGAATTGAAAATTTCTTAGGTGATCTCAAAATACTGCAACTTTGAAAATAAAATATAATTGATTGAAATCCAGTTTGTTGATCATATTTTTTGATTAGAACCCAGTTTATTGGGATTATTATTAGATTATCGCAAATTGGTGATTTTTAAAGTTTTTCGATATTTACGTCCAAATTAAAAGCAATAGTTTTAATTCATTTGCACTTGAATAAATAAACATTTTATTGTATACTGATTATCATAATAAACCTTATAACCATCCAAACCAAACTGTAATACTTTATTAATACCAAAACTGAATTATTTAATACAAGGTTTTCTCAAACATACTGGAGCATTTTAACTTTTAACGCTATTCCTTTCCAATTTCTAAATTTATTGGGCCACCAATCAAGTAAAAGGTCTCAATTGAACGCTATTCACTTCTTAACTGATGTCCAGCTTGATTACCAAAAATTAGGGTTCAAGCTAATATCTTGAATGTCACTCACACTCTTTTCTTGCAAGCTGCTTGGGCCCATTTACTCGCTGGATATATGGGACAATCTGATGTTGTCTTCTCTCAAATTGATGAAGAAATCGCTTTGCCTTATCGTATTCAATTGGATCAATTTTCTACTGCAAAGGAATTAATTCAACGCCTGGAGCAAATTAACATCGAGCGTGACAACCACTTAGAATCCGTTTCCGATATTCCTAACGAAGAAAAACTAGAAATTACCACCCTTCTCGTTTTGCCTGGAGCAAAGCGTAAAGTTGATTTTTCTAAATATTCTTTAGCTGCTTGTATCGATTGTGAAGGTGATAGATTCATATTGAATTTGCATTCGAATACTGAATTGTTAACTGAATCTCACTTGTCTTTAATTGCCGAGCAATTGACTCACTTCGTCAATTACTTCATCGATAACTTAAATTCACCCATCAATCTTAATTTGACTCAATCTTCTAATAACAATACCTTCAACAGTAAACTGTACTCAGTTATTCCCTCCAAAGATCCCAAGACTCTCGGTTACGATGAAGAATTACAATATTTACATTCTGGATTGGAAAAACATGCCAAATCTCATCCCAATCTCAAATGTTTGAGATTCTTGCATGAAATTAAGGAGAATGGTGAGCTTAATGTGACTGAATTCACTTACAGTGAATTGAACAACTTATCCAATCAACTTGCTCACTATTTGCTTCAAAATGGATTACAAGTGGAACAAAGGGTTGCAGTTTGCATTCCTCGTTCACCTTTGTTTTATATCGCATTCTTTGCTATTTCTAAGGCTGGAGGTGCTTATGTCCCAATTGATCCCGCAGTCCCTCAGAGTAGAAAGCACTACTTGGCTCAGGAATCCGACGCCAAATTCGTTTTGACAGTTGAATCTCTTTCTAAAGAAATGTTCAATCCTGAATTTTCCAAGATTAGCATTGTTAGTTTGGATAATAGGGCTTTTGAAGCTCAATTGGAAGATCTTCCTACCATTAATCCAGTTGTAACCGAACTCACTCCCGATCACTTGGCTTATATTATTTTCACTTCTGGCACGACTGGTAAGCCCAAAGGTGTTCTTGTCCAACATAATGGTGTTGCTTTATATAACCAATCTTTCATTCGCAACACTGGTCAAACCATAGGCAGTAACCATTTAATGTTTGCTAACTGCACTTTCGACCCCCACGTTTCTGATATTGTCTCACCCACTTACTCCGGTGGTGTATTGAATACATCCGATCTTGACTCATTACTTCTCCACTTGGAGGAGTATATGCGAGTATTAGAGATCGAATACTCTGAATTGACTTCAAGTGTAGCCTCTCTACTAAATCTTCAGCATCTTCCCAAGATAAAGAAATTAATGGTTGATGGTGAAAGTATTACCGCTTTATTGATTCAACAGTGGGGTAACGGTGCCATTATCAACAGTTACGGGCCTACCGAAGCCTCCATTGGTTGTACTTTTAAGAGTGACGTAACCACCGAGGATAAGACTAGTAACATTGGGTTTGCTATCGAACACTGTTCTGCCTACATTATGAAGGAAGAAAATGGCGAACTTCAACCAGTTCCTTGGGGTTTCATTGGTGAACTGTGTATTGGAGGTATTCAAGTCGCTCGTGGTTATCTCAATCGTCCCGATCTCACTGAAAAAGTGTTCAAAACATATCCTAACGCCCCAGGTGGTGAACGTGTCTACAGAACAGGAGATTTGGCTAGATTGAATGTAGATGGCTCCATAGAATACTTGGGTCGTTTCGACCACCAAGTCAAGATCAACGGTATCCGTATCGAATTGGCTGAAATCAGTGAAAGTATTACCCAGTTGAATGAAGGGATTCAATGTAATGTTCAACTTCTCAAGCATGCCGATTCTGCCAAGGAGCTTGTTGCTTTTATTACATCTCCCGAATTGAATGAGGAATCCACTGACAAGAACAAGATCGAATTAATTGATCCCGAAATGACTGATGGCTTAGCATCTGGACTCTTGACTCAGTTGAAGAAAGTGCTTCCTAGTTACATGATTCCTGGCCACTTCTTAATTGTTAACCAATTCCCCATCACCCCTAACGGCAAAGTTGATTCTAAAACTTTAGCTGGAATCTTTGTCAATATGCCCAAAGAAGAACTCATGCACAACAAGCTGAAATCTCAAACTGAAGACCAGGATCACGAATGGACTCAACATGAAAAATTGGTGAGAGACTTAGTTGCTGAAATTGCTAAAATTGAAGCTACAACCATCTCCTACCAAACTTCCATTTTAGAGCTTGGTATTGACTCCCTCTCCTCAATTCAATTGTCCAACAAGTTGAAGGATCTCGGAAAACAGATTTCCGTTTTCAATTTGATGAAATTGTCTACTATTCAAGCTATAGCTGAAGAATTGGATAATTTAAGCACAAATCCCAATCAAGTCGATCAAAAGCTTACTGAAATGGTTGATCGTATTAAGAAATTTGAACAAGATATCAAACCCAAATTAGCTTCTCAATTAGGATTCAAGAATGTCGACAATATCGAAGAAGCTTACCCCTGTACGCCTTTGCAAGAAGGTATGCTTGCTATGTCTTTATCATCTCCCCTCTTCGTAAATGTCAACAGTTTAACTTATAAAATTTCCAAAAGCGTCGATTTGGAACAATTGAGAGTTGCTTTGCAGAAAGTTGTTGACAATAATCCCATTTTGAGGACTGGATTCTTCAGCTTATCAGACCACAATTACCAAATGACCCAAGCTGTCATATCATCAGATGCTCACGAACTCCAATTTGATATTCAAAAAATTAATAACAGTGAGGAATTGAATCAAGTGATTAAGACTTTCGTATTTCAATTGTCTCCACTCTCCTCACTGCCAGCCTCTTTACCGCATTTCTTTGGTTTCTCTTAATGAGTCTGATTACTTCGTTTTCACCATTCACCACTCACTCCTCGATGGTTGGAGTTTGTCATTGATGCTCGAAGATCTGGTCAAAACCTATCTTGGCCAAGAACTCATCCAACCTCCCGAATTCAGAACTGTATCCGAGCATGTTCACGCTCAAGAATTGGACAAATCTTTGGAATATTTCAAACAACAATTCGAAAATCATATTCCATCCATTTTCCCTAGCTTGTTGCCTGACGACGAATTTGAAGTGGAAATGACTGGTAATTCTATTTACCAAAAATCAGGTTTGAAGATGTTTCAAATTCAACAAATTGGTAAGAAGGTTGGCGTCGCTCCCCAAACTTTGTTGCAGTCCGCTTGGGCTAGATTACTATCTGCTTACAGTAACGAAAAATGTCATCTTCAGTAATGTCGTTGTGGGTCATAGTATTTCAGTTGAGGGAGTCGAAAATATTCGAGGCCCCTGTTTGAATACTATGCCTTTTAGTGCAAATCTCAACAATGCCACTACCAACTTTGATTTATTGCAATTGGTAAAAACTTCTAACAATGAGCAATTTCCTCGCCCACATACTCCTCTCCGGAAGATTTTCAAGACTATCGGCCACAATGGACCCACCCCTCTATTTGATTCCTTATTCGTTTTCCAAAACATTGACGAATCTCAGCCCTTGAATGAAGGTCTTTGGGACTTGTACCACTACAAAAGTTTTATTTCTCACTCTATTGTAATGGAAATTGAAACTGATAAGTCCGACAATTTTCAAGCTCATTTACAAGTCGTCGCCCAACAATTAGATTTGACATTGGGTAACATTCTTGTCAATTTATTCGCCACTATCGACAACACTTCCAAGGTTGGTCAATCTATCAGCGACCAGTACTACAATTTATCCTCATCTATTGACGGTGAAAAGAGCTTTGAAAATGATGAAGTTTACTTTTCAACACCAGTTTAGAAAAATTCGCCAATAGTATCCCGAAATACCTGCTATAAAATTTGTCGAAAACCTTGAGGATAGTAAAATTCCCAAATTTAAAGAACGGACTTACAAGCAATTCAATGCTAGAGCTAACCAAATCGCGAACTACTCGATTCAGCGCGGCGTCCAAATTGAAAAATGCAATATCGCTTGTATCCCTAGATCCCCCATTTTCTACGCTCCTACTTTGAGTATTTCCAAGGTTGGAGGTTGCTACTTCGGATTGGGTCCCGTATTCCTCAAAAATCGTAAGGTAATGTTAATTCACGAATCTGAAGCTGAATTTGTGTTGACTTTGGAAGCTATCGCCAAGGAACTTCCAGCTATAGATGGTGTAGAATACATCACCTTAGATATCAATTGCTATAGCGATAAGCTTAATGGTCAATCAGAAGCAAATGCCAAGATTAAAGAATTGACTATGAAACACTTGGGCTATACTATCTTTACTTTCGCCACCACTAGAACTCCCAAGGATGTATTGTTACAACATTCCAACTTCAAGTTCTTCATGCAGAACTTCAAAAAGTATATGTTCAAGCCCGTGGGCCACAAACAATTGTGCTTTTACAATTGTACTTTCGATACTCATGTTCTCGACTTGATTACCACCACCCATCTCGGAGATGCTATCTGCACTACCGAGCACTCCACTCTCTATACCAACCTAGAAAAGATTGCCAAATTTTTCAATGTGGATTACCTCAACCTGCCCCCCGCCATATCTTTCGTAAATGTGGACAATTTACCCAACGTAGAAAATTTGTTCGTAACTGGTAAACAATGTAATAAGAGTTTGACAAAGGGATGGGGCAAACACAGAAGATTGATCAATAGTCACGAACTCTCAGAATGTACTTCGTTGAGTGTGACTCACAACGATTTGTGACCACTTTGTAAGCCTAATAACATCGGCCAGACTTCTCTCGATTGTACCGTGTATATAATTGACGCCAAATCCAAGGATTCGAAATTGTTGCCTCGCGACTGTGTTGGTGAAATTGCTATTGCCGGTCCCTAGGTCAGTCACGGTTACTTGATTAAGCCCGAACTCACCGCTGAAAAACTCGTCGAATGCATTGATTTTAAGAGTGCTAAACAAAGGTTGTACCGTAGTGGCGATTTCGGACGTATTTTAGTAGATGGTAGTATCGAAAGTTTGGGACGCTGCGATGACCAAGCCAAGGTGAATGGTATACGTATCGAATTAAAGGGGATTAACGAAGCTTTGTCTAGAGCTTTTGGTACCATTTTTGTGCATACTTTGTTACTCAGCCACAGGAAATCTCCCAAGAAGCAATTGGTCATTTACCTCTTCCCAAGGCAACCTTCGGAAGAATGGATCAAAATTGGTCGTAAGCTGATCCAACCCAAAGGTGAATTTAGAGAATTACTTGCACATATGCTCGCTAAAAGCCATAAGGATTTACCCGTCTATATAATTCTCCACTTGATATTGTTGATGACTAGCACTCCTTCCACTTCCAACTACAAAGTTGATTCCCGATTTTTAGCCAAGTTGTACCAAGATACTCCTTATGAAGGATTGGTCAAATTATCCAGTTTCCAACCCCAAGATGACAGTGAAGTTGTCTGGACCAACTTACAATTAATTATTCACGACATTATCGCTCAATTCACTAAGACCACTCCTGACATCATTCGTCCAAACTCTTCCCTCTTTAGCTTGGGTGTCGACTCTATCAGCTCAGCCGCTTGGGATACCCCATCACAGTTGGAGAAATCTTGCAGAAAGGAACCATCCAAAAGATCTCAGTACTATTCGTTGATAGAGAAGCCAATGAAGAATCAGAATTAGTTGATATTAAAAAATTAGTGATTAAAACGGTTGAAGAGGATTTCGTACTCGTTAAAATCTCCGAAATGTTAGGACAAAATCCCGAAAATACCAAAAAAGTCGTGCCACCATCCATCTCGCAGATTTCTATGATTCAGAACAGTATCAACTTTGGCAAGGCCGAGTATAGTTTCGTATTCGGATTCTCTGCAGACAAGTTGTTGGATACCGACAGACTGGAGAGAGCTTAGTTCAGACTTCGGCAGTGTAATAGTATTTTGAAAACTGTTTTGTCCCTGTAGAGAATGAGGAATTGCTTTTCTTGACTGAGATATTCAAGAAACCGGAAATGAATTTCACTTTGGAACGTATCCAAAAGAATGCTAGTCCCTAAGGCGGTGTTGACTATATGAATCGTATCGATCGCCGTATGCTCAACCACAGGATCCCACCTTTGAACATGCACGTCCAGAACTTTAACGATCGCACCCTCTTTTTCATCTGCATTCATCATAGGTTATACGATGCAGTCAGTATCGACGTGGTGGTAAATGAATTGGAGCAATTATACTTAGCCGATAGTGATGACGTTCCCAAAACAGCTCCATTCAAAAACTTGATTCAAAACGAAAAGAGTATCGATCAAAGCAAAATTTTCGACTACTGAAAACGACTTTCAAGGATGCGGAAGTGGTTGAATTTACGCAGAACCTATGAAGCACGGAAAAATCCCCAACTTTGGCAGTTATCGTGCAGCCATTCCTCTTCCCAATTTGGGTTGATTTGCAACTGTTAGTGCCTCGCCCCACTCCATCCTGTTAGCTTCATTGCATAAAGTTCAGGCTAATGACATTGGCAAAGGTAACGGTTTAGTCAGTTTAGTCCGTATGGGCCGTAGCGCTCCCGTCGAAGGTGTGGATAAGACGATCAATGCCTATTTTAACGTCCTTCCCATCTTCTTACCCAACATTAGCGACAAGTCCCTATTTGAAGTGGCTCAACTGTACCAAAATCTCCAATACGAACAGATCAAGTATGGGAACACTTCGTTGGACCAAATTCACGAATGGATCGGCTTGCCATACAAACAAATAACCGATTTCATCGTGAATTTGGCACGTCACCCCAAGGACTCCGTCCACTCGAGAGCTTCCGAACTCGAAGGCATGGACACTGTGGATCTCTTCGAACCCTTCGTTGAGGGCTATGCATGCTCCAAGTTCCGCTTCCATGAGACCAACTCGATGGACTTTATTTTGGAGCAGTGTTTCATATTCCAGCAGGTCGAAAATCACTTGGACGGCCTACAATGCATCTTCTCTCAGATGATAAATTTCTACTTCGACATTGCAGTCCATCCCGACGACGTGTTTTTTAACTTCAAGTACAATATGGGCTTACTTCCAGAGGACCGTTTCAAGAAGTTAATTGACCTCTGGGTGGATGACATTTTGGAATTGTCCAAGCAACAGATTTAACTTCTCTGTCTATATTTTCTCATTATTGACTAATTTTCTTTAATATTTCACTACTCTTTTCATTGTTGGTTTAAAATTAATTCTCAAAGTGATAATTTCAAATAATTCTTAACCAAAATAAAAATTTTATATTTGGTTTGATTTAACAAGGATTCAATATATCTAAAAATGACAAGCTTTAACAATCCATTGAAATAATCCAATGAATCAATTTGTTTGATATTATATATTTTTACTGTCTCATTTTTTAGATTCTATTTATTATTATTTTGTTATAATTAATATAGAAATATGTTTAATTTTGTAATATTGAAAATAAATTGATATTTAAAATATTTCATGATTTAATACAATATTATTTCACAAAATTATTGAATATACAAAATTAATGAAATAATAATAATTTAATTACATCATTTCTTTTCAATAATAAATTTATTAAAAGTTATGAAACGACTAATATTTATTTCATGTAATGAATATTTGGACAGGTTATGTCATAAAATCGATCATAACCTGAAAGACAATATACTTCAATTCAATTTTAATT
Source organism: Conidiobolus incongruus B7586 (assembly GCA_000697335.1). Lineage (NCBI taxonomy): Eukaryota > Fungi > Entomophthoromycota > Entomophthoromycetes > Entomophthorales > Conidiobolaceae > Conidiobolus > Conidiobolus incongruus. Next base: position 24,248 of record JNEM01013510.1, read on the forward strand.
TACATGGTAAATTTTTATTGAAAATGCCATAAATATATTTTTAATCAATTATATTTTGTGAAACTAGAATATTTTGAATAAACTATGATGAATGTTGTACTTTTTTAATTTTATTATCTAATTATTTAATAGCTATATATCTCCTGGTCAGAGGTGTGTAGAAATCAATATTATCAATATGTTAAGGTATTCAAACATTTATGCTTGGTATCAACTTTTCAGGTTCTTTCGTTTCTTTAAATAAAGTGTGGTCACTTAATTAGAAACCCGCCTGAACAACTTCATCTCGCAATCAATTACCTTATCAAGATATAACTCCGGGATATCCATCATACCACTTCAAGGTTTCATTTTTCTGAAGGCCTAATACACTTCTTTACACTACCTATGGTCGACTAATGATCTATAAAAGCATCATTTTCGGGATACATTTTCATCATCTCCGGTCTTCTGTAAGATCCATTAAACTAATAAAACACCTTGACACAAACTACCAAACAACCTATAAAGAGGCCGTTCCCTTTCCTATTATCAACGTTCTATTAGCAATCGGTAGAACCACAGAAGAATGAATCGAGTTGTGATAGATTAAAAATAATTTGTTTCTAACCTCTTTTTAGCAATAAATTTTTGCATAAATTGTAACTGATTAAATGTTAAATAATACAACATAAAATTTATATTCAAATTATGGTAAAAATTAGTATATATTTAATAACCCTATAATTATCATTCCCTACACATTTTAGAATACATATTGGAATATTTTATATTTTAACCTTACTTAATAAAATAAAATTTTTATTTTCTATGATATAAATCAATTTAAAAATAAACATAATAATCAGATAAATGGAAATTGTTAAAATTTATTTTAATCTTTGCAAAAATTAATATAATAACTTTGTCTCATGCTGGGCAATGATGTGGAGGGTCGAAATGTTTAGTTCACTGATTCTGAAAACGGAAAGCACGCCAAAGACAAGCCGGACGAGCTGAGACTTATACAAGGTTAGCTGGGTAGAGAGCATAGTGCATAAGTTTGAGGAGTACGTCACCGTACGGGAGGTCAACGGTGATGATTTAGTCTGAATTCATTTCGAGCAAGTTCGGTATATAAAATTGATAAATTAACTCGAAATTCATTTTTGAAAATGATTTTATTAAAATTTTAGGGTTGAACCGCAGCTGAGGAATCGAGCCTTTGTCAGGCATTCAACTAACTTTTTCTAGCGCTGTTGGTAGTATGTTATCTTTTAATTACGTCTATGGACCCGCAGGCACTACAAAATCATGGGACTCATAATGTGAGTTCATTGGAGGGCATGGTTCCCAATCAATCTTGTCAGCAGGTTTGTGCGAGTAGTTTTTGACAATTTGGAATGGTCTGATGGGTTGCCAAGTCGGCGACTTTGATGAACTAGTTTGTCTCATTATAAGAAAAGGAGCTATTCCACTTTCAAATGTCTGACCACAAAACATATTTTAATTTCAACTTTGAAAATTATTCCACCACTAATTTATTAAATTGATTATTCAATCAATTAATCAATCTATCAATTAATCAATCCAATTCAAAATCTCAAACTAACCAATTAAAACCCTTCCCCCAAACCAATCTCCTGATCATCTAAATATTATCCCATATAATTTTAATTAATTGCAAAAAAATATAAATAAAATCTAATATTCCAGTCCCTGCCAAACTCAAAATATTATATTGATTATAATAATAACCTAAAATGAGTACAGCAGATGACGCTATTTTAGATCAAATTCATTTTAGTTATGAATATGATCAATTTATTAAAATTCTAAAGAGTTTTCATTTGAAAAAATTGTAATTTATCTTTAGTTATAAAAGTAAAATAGTAGTGTACTAATGAATGTTTAGTAATAGGGAAGTTAACTTAACACCACAGTTGTCGGGTAATAAGTTAGACTTGTTAAAGTTTTATAAAAGGGTTATAGCTATGGGAGGCTTCGATTATGTATTCCTATTATTAATATCATTTTATATATTGAACTAACATTTTAAATTAGATAAATGACCAAAAGCTATGGGCTCAATTAGCAGAACCTTTGAATTTACCCAAGACATGTACATCGAGGAGTTATATGTTAAAGCAGGCGTATATTAAGACGTTGAGGGATTTCGAAATGGAATTCAAGGGAGCGATTCCAGATATAAAGGCTATAGATAATATTCAATCCGAAGTGAAATTTGGTGTACCTTTAACCAGTGCCAAATCCGCAGGGGGAGGCACAACAATTCCAGATATTTCAGCTTCGAGAAATATTCAACCACATTCTATGACTGCTTCAAATGGTTTAAATGTCAAACAGTTTCACAATATTGCTGTAGGTGGGGGTGGTCAAACTCGTAATTTGGCTCCGATACCTCCTGGAGCGCACCCTGTCCAGCATAGTTCACTATTGATTAGAATTTACTACAGTTTGAAGAGCGAATTAAAGAATGAAATTGAATGGGGTTTAATTCAACTCCTCAAATTCAGTTTTTTCAGTCAGGTCAATATGTTGAATTTGGGTAATAATATCATTCATTTGATATTAGACCAACTCTTGAATTCTTTAGCTAAACTGTATTCTAAATCTATGAGTTCGTCAATGTCGTCCAATTCTAGTGATATGATGGACACTGACAACCAATTTGAACTGAATTGGAGAAAGTTGACATCCGAGGAGGAAAGTGAACTGTTAATTATTTGGTTAATTTTGCGTAATCTAATTGAAAATGACAACGTTTTGGAGTATTTGAATTCTCAGCTCATTTTTAAAGACTGTTTATATTGTACACTTTATTACTGTTTTAATGCCAATTCTAACGATTCCAACCACATTCAAGAACTCAAACTCAATTGCTTCGACTGTCTGTCGGAAGTATCATCTCTCTTGGAATTAGAAGATCCTTCCATAGTTCATTTACTCAACGATATCCTAACTACTAGTTCAGATCGCTACCAAGTGTTAAAGAGCCTTCAAACCCTGAACAATCTGTTCAAATCTGACAACAATCTCACATTCCTAGAGCAAATCAACATTCAAACCGTCTTCCAATTTTGTTGGCTTTTTGAATCCGACAAAATGTTGGGATTAGCAGCTGTGGACCTTATTATGAATTACTTCAAATTCAATATTCAGCTTCTAGAGGATTCACAGCAGCCTTACTCCCTCCAAATGATTCAATTGGGGTATCGTCTCATGGATACTCACTTGATGATCTCTGTGGAGCAGGACAAATATCAAATCGATACTGAACCTATCCTCGCAGGTTGGGACATTATTGAATTCTTTATGGATCAAAATCTCTTAACACCTTTGGCCACTTTCAAATCGCGACTCTTAGTAAAGAGTCTCATTCAATTGAGTATTATTCCTCAAGTAATCCAATCCAAATTTTTTAAATATGTTAATGATATTCAATAAATTGACTAATCAATATCCCATAAAATATATTAATAAATTCTAATTTTATTTAATTAATTTAACCAATTTACCATCTATAAAAGTTGGTAAAAATTTATAATACTTTAAAAATTTACTCGCGAGTAGAATATGACTTCCAAAGAACCAAATACTGGCGAACCAGATGGGAACGAAGGTATTTTGTGATTGAAATTCTAGCAAGTATGCGAATAGAAGCCAGCACGCTTGGCTCAAAGTCCAGCTAATCGCTCCAAATACTAGGGGTTTGGTCCCGGTCTTGTCAATTTGAATGAGGATTAGAGGCAGTAGGGCTAGGTACCAGATGAAATACTGACTTGTGGACACTTTGTTAAATGCTACGAATAAGAATGTTTGCAGGAACCAATTCAATTGAATATCGCGTTTTAGGCCAATTCCCCAAATTAAAACTATCAACAATTGAGGGGCAAAACTCATAAGACCTGTAAACCCACTGGACGATTGGTTATTATAAGTTAAATACAGAGGTAAAAACCAAACAGAAAAATTATGACGATGATCCTTCCTGATGAAGTGGTACCAGTAGGTGTGGTGGAGGAATTCGTTCCCAAACTGCAGATAGAATATAAGGTTAAGGGTTAGAAAAGTAGCTGCGGAATATACGAACAACTCAACGCGGGTAGTATTAATCACGTCGTGGAATTTTTTGGGAACGATACGTCTCAACAATTTACTGGTAAAATTAACAGGATTCAACATTTTCAAAGTGAATTTGCGTTTGGAATGTCTTCCCCCACTCGCCTGACTTACAGCTCTTTTCCCTAATCGTTTCAATCTTAAAAACTCTCTGGGATAATTCTTGTCCAAGACACCCAAAATAGAAATTGCATAAATGATAGGATACAGTTTGAATTGAACGCTAAGTCCGAATAAAATACATCCCAAAATGAATCGATTCTTTAAAAAACTGTATAAACTACCCAATATCATTAAAATGAGAACGGATTCACAATTCCCTCTGGTGGAAATCGTAGCGACGAAGGGATTTAACAACCAGGTATATCCGATCATTCTGTTAACTTTCTGCTCTGACTGTTCTCTTATCAATCCCAACTGAATCAAAATATGACCACATATCAAATCACATATACTAAATATCCATTTGCCAAAGCTTTGGTGTAACAAATGATTGGGAGCTACCATATACGCCAACAGCGGAGTGTATCTATAAGTTGACCTATCGTAAGGACTCCCGCCATCCAAGAGGAATTTCGCAGCGTCAGTCACCACTTTGTAATCCACATCAGTATACGGTACTTCACTGTAAAGATCTTGATATTCGCTCCAAAATAGTAAAATTAGACGTAATAGGAAGGAGAATGTGAATAATTTGAATTTAGAACCAAATATTAATGAATTGATTTGATTTATCATAATTTAAATTGGATAAAAGGGGTGATGTGACATAATTTGATTAATTTAATTTTATTGATAATAGTTTAGAATTTATGGGTTGAAAAAAAATTTTTATAAAAAAATTAGAAATTTTAGTAAAAATTTTTAATAGAATAATTAATTAATTAAATATTACTAAAGAATTAAAGAAATGGGAAATTTTTTAATTTCTGATTTTTCAAACATATTACTAGTTTCAAATAAAAAAATATATATAAAACAAATAAGAAAATATATATATTTAAAATAATTTTTTTTGATTAAAAAAATAATTTTTTAAAATTAGTTATTTAATTTGATTATGTTTAAACTAAATAGTAACTATCACAAGTTTTTTATTTTAGTATTAGTAAAATTTAATCATAAATCCTCTAAAATCATAAAAAATTCATAAGCAACTTTTAATAATAAAACATTATTTAAATTAACAATTTATTACTAAGTAAATTATTACCTTAAATTTAAAGTAATAAGAAATTTTTTAATTTTTGATTTTTCAAACATATTATTAATTTGAAATAAATAAATATATATAAAGTTAATAGGAAATTATATATTTATATATAATAATTTTTTTAATTAAAAAATTAACTTTTTAAAATTAATTGTTTAATTTATTATATTTAAACTAAATAATAATTATCAAAAGTTTTTTATTTTAATATTAGTAAAACTTAACTATAAACCCTTTAAAATTATTTAAAATCTATAAATAACTTTTAATAATAAAATATTATCTAAATTAACAATTTATTACTAAGTAAATTACTTTAAAGTTAAGAGAGAAACTATTTAAAACTTCTTAAAATTAAAAAACTAACTTTAATTATTATACTTTTAATTGTTAATAAAGTGAAAAAATATATTAAAAAGTACTTTTTTATTTCAGTTAAAAAATTATCTAAATACTTTAATATTAGTTTTACAAGTATTTTATATATATTAAAGTTTAAACTCAAATTAATAAATAAAAAT